>CAAKHG010043930.1:0-11042 GCA_901007715.1 Dactylopterus volitans
TGTTCGGGACTCGTGGCTGTGCGAGTGAGACCTCCCTAGAAGATCTAACGAGGCTGCAGTGGTTTCTGGTGGATCTCTGCAAAATGAGTGTCCCCCATCCAAGTCTCCTGCCCCCGGTGGCTGATCAGCATATGACATCTAGGTCCCAGCCAGTCCAGCAGCGAGAGGCCCTCACCCAGCTCCACACAAAGAGGCTAACCATGGTGCACTTCAGTGGAGACGTCTGTGATGGAGGGACATTAGAACTTAGGACCAATCAGGAGTCAGATACTCCTCAAGCTCCTCCCCCTCAAGTCAGGCTTTGTTAACTCAGGATTTTGTTGGTTAGCTGCTGCTTGCTGACAACTTTCCTGATGCGCTTATTATGATTTGAGACCTGAAGCCTGTGATAATGAAGTGCAATGTTGTGCTGCATCAATAAACTCAAATGTCATCTTAATAGACTGTTGAAGCTTTTATTCATTCACATTATGAGTCACTTTCAGCTGATGAATTAAGTTTAAAAGAGTTGAAACGGAAACAGAACTGTTTGAAAAGAATCACAGTTTGGGGAAAATAGGCTTTGTGGGACTCCACAAATATTCTCCATCAAAATATCCTCACACTCTATGAACCATTCAAGGCTTTAAACTTCATTTTCTGCATATGAAGCAAATGTTCTCACTGTGTTTCATCCTTTATGACGTCAAATGATGTCATAAAGGACGGCCCCTCTTTGAGTTAAAGGACAACTCCCCATCAAGGACAGGACGTCTTAGATGTTTCATCTCGCCGGCGATGCTAAAGTTTGTAAGGAAAGAACAGCTGTTCAGGAAACCATCCAGTCACGATATTTATCTGTATCACTGAAATCTAGCAGGCCATCTCACTAATAATGCCACACCTCGGACGCAAAGCCCCCCGCCGGGTTCGCAGACGCGTGCGCAGACCGCTGAAGAAGCTGGCTGTCAAGCCCAGAAGTAAGAAAGCCGTCCGCAGGAGGAGGCGTGTCCATCACAAGCTGCAAGATATGAACCACAATTAAGATGTGGCGTGAGCACCAAAGTCTCACGCGAGGCACCGAGCTTCACTTCACTTCACAATGACCGAGACAAGCAGAGTCACAACTAAAACCGATCAGAGCCATGAAAACCCCAAAAGACTATTATGAATCAGGAAATATACGACTTAATAATGCTGACTGAACCTACAGAAATACGTGCAATGACCACCCGCCATCTGAAGCCCATTTAAGGAACAAGGAAGAACCCCATGTTAGCAGAAACCTGCTTCTTCAAAGGAACATTTCTGCTGCCAGAACATCAGCAGATCCATGATGAGACGTGTTCAGGACTCGAGACCTCCCTAGAAGATCTAATGAGGCTGCGGTGGTTTCTGGTGGATCTTTGTAAGGGTTAGGGTTAGACGTCTGTGATGGACGGAATGGACAGACATTAGAGCTCAGAAGCACCAATCAGGAGTCAGATCCTCCTCAGGCTCCTCCCCCTCAAGTCAGGCTTTCTTAGTTCAGGAGTTTGCTGGTTAGCTGCCGCGCTGCGGACACGTTTTTAGTCGTTTCATGAAAAGCTTATATGAACTTTAAGTTACTAAATGACTCTGAAATTGAATGTTTTATTTAAAGTCACGTATTTGTTTCGACTCGAAGAACAAAATGATGCTAAGCTGTTAATGTTAGTAAGAACCGAACTGTAACATTATCTGAACAGACCTGATAAAATGTGAGTCATGTACGGCATCATTAAATCCAGTTATATCATGAGATTGTTGACAGTGTTCATTCAAGTTCCTGGGAACTTTATGCAGATAAATTTAGCGTTGAGAAATCAGAGAAAAAAAGTGTGATCTAGGAAAACAACAGAATTTGAGAAGATGAAGCAGCTTTCACTGAACTCCAGAAAACAAAGCATCAAAACATGAGCATCATATGAATCACTGAGCCAAATGTTGGAATTATTCTATACAATAAGGAAGAGTTCTGTCTCTTTCATGTGTTTGATGAATGTGATGTCATAAAGGACCTGACGTCTTTGACCTAATGGACATTTTCACACCAAGGACACGTCGTCTCAGATGTGTCGTCTCCTTGTTCATGATAAAAGTCTGTAAGGGAAGAACAGAGCGCTGAATCAGGCGGGTTATTGATGCAAAAAAGCCACGCAGAACCGCTCGCAGATGCAGGAGGAGGAGGGCGGGTCTCAGGCGCTGGAGGAGGCGTGTCCGACGCAGAGAAACCACAACACAATCTGAAGGCTACCGAGTTCAACAAGGACCCCTGAAATCAGAGCAACACCCAACAGACTCGTTTTAGTCTGGAGACAAACTGGTTTGCAAATTCTGTCAACATAATGTTGACTGGACCCATAAAAATTCTTTTGATTACCACGAAAGAGTCTAAAACCCATTTAAGGAACAAGGAAGAACCCCATGCTAGCAGGACCACAGACCAGAACATGACAGTCACCTGGTCCCGATGAAGCAGAGGCATGTATAAAGATCTCAGCATCGGTGGTGGACAGCAGAGACCTGGTTCTCACATGAAATCATGCAGACTTAGAAACTTCTTTCATGTGTTGATCAAAAGATCAAATTGAACTCCGAGATTCTTGACAGTTGGACTCACAGTCATCTGAGGTTAATCTTTTTTGATAAAACTGGTGACGGGGTGGGCGGGGCCAATGAACCGACATTTCAGTTTTATCTGAATTTAGTCGGAGGAACTTGACTGACATCCAGTTTTTCACTGCCGACCACCAGCATGAGAACGATGGTCAGCTGAATATCCTCAGCATGACATGGACGTTTATCCAGAGCTGTGTATGATTTGGCCAAGAGGGGAAATGTAAAGGGGAAGAGTAAAGGGCCAAGAACCGAGCCCTGTGGTACTCCATGTGTCGTACTGGTAAACATTGATGTTTTGTAGTTGAAGGAGACCCGTTGGGTGCTACCAGACAAGTGGGATCAGGCGGTGGTTGGAGACTAGACCGGTCAGCAGTTCTGGAGAGAGTTTCAAAATTGGTGATAGCAAACATTGGCCGTGGATTAGCAAAGGACTGTAGCGAGCGCGGCACCACCGAGGGGTCCAGAACTTTATTTCACAATCACTTTCAGCCTCCTCGCGCTGCTCTCGTCAACAGTTATACTGTCCTGTCCTGTCCCGTCTCTCTTTTTTTGCAATAATTGTGTTGGTGCAGTACCTGTTTGTGGTTATTTATTTATTTATCTAAATTTTTAGACCTTTATTGTGTTCTCCGGGCCTTGGGTACATGTTTCGTTTTACCGCGTTACCATGTCAGAATGACAGTGAAGTACCTTGAAACCTTGAAACCTTGACACTTTATTGTTGTAGCTTTTATTCCTTTTATCTATTCTGATTCCAGTCTCGATGATGAACCGTACTTTTCAACTGGTTCTTAACGTTTTCGCCGTTCTGCCTTAAACAGCGCGCTGAGAACGCAGCAGGTGAAGATGCTTTTTTTTTTTCTACTGCATCAATATTGTTCTTTCACCACATCAGACCCACGTCGACGACGACTGCCGTGGCATACTGATGGATCGAAGAGTGGCCGCGTTGCCTGATCACCACAGTCGTGTTCTCCTAAATCCTCAGTCGTTCTCCTTCACAACTTTTCTTGGCCCTCGGACATTTACCAATGCGTTAAAGAAAAGGGGATAGGAGAAGGAGATAGGAGGGACTATTGGAATGCACCCTCGGTCTCTGTGTTCCTTCCATCTGCCTGCGAGTCGTCTGGGGATTTTTGACCAGTTTTCCACCTTTGCGTGTTTGAACCGACCACCAACCTGCCAACCTGGTTTCCATTAAAACAACTTTGGAGAACTGTGTTGTGCGTCCGAGTCTGCGTCTGTGATACATCCCTCAAAGGCAAAGGCCAGACTAACCGTTTTCATGCCATAAGCAAAATTTCACTGTGGGTGTGTTTGATGGATTTCATGTATGATGTCATAAAAGACAGGATGTTTCAGGCACACAGGATAATGTCACATGAAGGACAGGAGGTCTTGGATGTGTCGTCTTCTTGATCGTGACCGAGTTTGTAAGGAAAGAACAGCTGTTCAGGAAACCATCCGATCAAGACAGTTACCCCTATAACCATTAAACTGAGTGGGTCATCTATCTAATAATGCCACGCCGCCGACGCAGATATGCTCGCCGTGCTCGTCGACGCAGGCGACCTAGGAGACGCAGGAGGTACCGCAGGAGGCGTTACCGGCGCAGGCGCAGGGCGATGGACAGCATCGACGGTCTCCCCTGAGCTTTAAAGTCCTGAAGGAGGCACCAGCCTGACTTCACTTCACAACGTCGGAGTGGAGACAAACAAGGCGTCTTACAAGATATGAAATTCAAATTCAAGAGTCGTCCCTAAATTCAGAGCAGAGCAACACCAGTCAGGAAGTAATCCGTCATCCAGACTCAACCTGCCTGACTTCAAGCTCACAACAACATCAGAGCGGAGACCAACACAGCGTCCAAAAAGCTATGAAATTAGAAGAATAATCCCTAAATTCAGAGGAGAGCAACGCCCAAAAGACTGTTACCACTCAGTAAATAATCTGTCATCCAGACGGTCAACATACTGCTGAAAATACTTGAGATTTCCACCTATCATCTAAAGAACGAAGAACAGTGAAAATGAGCGTCCTCCATCAAAGACATCTGCCTCCGGTGGTTGACCAGCATATGACATCTAGGTCCCAGTCAGTTCAGCCAACTGAAGAGTTTTAATCTACAGAACCTACAGAAATACGTGCAATGACCACCCGCCATCTGAAGCCCATTTTAGGACGAGGAAGGACTCCATGTAGGAAGATCTAACGAGGCTGCGTGGTTTCTGGTGGATCTTTGTAAGGGTTCGAGTTAGACGTGATGGGTGGACTGGGCGGACAATACCGCTCAGAAGCACCAATCAGGAGTCAGACCCTCCTCAAGCTCCTCCCCCTAAAGTCAGGCTTTCTTAGCTCAGGATTTTTCTGGTTACTTTCCTGATTCAGTTTTTAGTCAATTCATGAAAAGCTCATATGAACTTTGTTACTAAATGACTCTGAAACGGAACATTACATTAACCTGATAGAAGAAGTGACATGTTGTGCTGCTTCATTAAACTTACTGTTACGTCTGATTAGATTGGAGAAACTTTATTTCATCACATTATCAGACACTTTTTGCTGATGGCTTTAGTCCAGAAAGTAACTCTTGGGGGGGGGCAGATGCTTTGTCGATATGATAAAAGCTTTGGAATATACAGCGCACAGAAGTACGAATGAGCTGAAGATGATCAGTCCGAGATGTCCCGAGGCCTCAATTCTTTGGAACACACCAATATGGAGGAGGTGACTGGACTGGAGAGGAACCATGCTTCATACAGACGCGTATCCTGATGGACTTCTGATTCGACAGGCTTTTAATTATAACTTCCCCACCAGCTTGTTTCCGGTAACTGCCAATCCATCCGTCTCCTTTGTTTGAATTCTATGTTGGTAATGTTGCCTTGGGGTTAGGTAGGGCAGTTCCTTGTCAATCGATGTGCTTGGACCATCATTTTTGTTTTTTTCAAGGGTTTATACAGTGTCTGCAGAGTCGGGGGTGTGAGTCAGGGAGGAGCCAGCAGGGGCAGGTCCTATAGAATCACAGTAAAGCATTAGCCTCTTTTCCACTGCAGGAACGTTTCTCGGAGTGTTTCCACCGATATTACCTGGGGGAAAACGTTCTCTCAACCCTTAACTTCCCCTGAAAGAAGGGGTAGGACTTTTAAGCTTGCCAGGAGTTCTTGAGGGGCGGGGCTGTGTGCTGAAGAATGCTGATTGGTGGAACACACTTGCAGCGTTCCCCCACCGACGTTCACCTGCCATGTTTAAATGTGTGGCTGCAGACTTTTTTAATTTCATTTCTATGAGCGTCACTCATTTCCGTTTTGATCGTTTGGACAATCAAGCTAAAGAAGCGACGTGGACGGACAACGAGGTCCCGTTTGGAGATCCAGGATCTTTGGTGGTCCAGGGTCTTTGGAGAAGATTTGCCGAAGAAGACGTTCAGCAGGACTTTGAGTCGGTGACTTGAAACGAACGTGTCTAGGCAAGAATAGTAGAAAAGCTGGCGGAGCCAGATGTAGGATAATAGATGTAGGATAATAAATGTAGGATCATAAAAGTAGGATAAATGTAGGATTATAAAAGTAGGGGAGAGTAAATGTAGGATAATAAACAGGATAATAAATGTACGATAATAAAAGTAGGATAAACGTAATATAATAAGCATAGGCTAGTAAATGTTGGATAGTAAACGTAGGATAATAAATGTAGGATAATAAATTTTGGATAGTAAACGTAGTCTCAAGGAAATTGAATCGAAGCAACTGGACCGAGAGGCTTCATCAGTTCATGCTTGGATGAGAGGTGAAATGTCTTCATAAGACCAATAACAAGTCCAGCTGCTTCGATTCGATTTCCTTGAGATAACCAGGACCTGGGTGAGAGAGAACATTCACAGGCTTACAGTAAACGTAGGATGATAAATGTAGGAAAATAAACAGGATAAAAAATGTAGGATAATAAACATAGGATAATAAATGTAGGATGATAAACGTAGGATAACAAACATAGGATAATAAAAGTAGGATAAACGTAGGACAATAAGCACAGGATAGTAAATGTAGGTTAATAAATTTTGTATAATCAATGTAGGAAAATAAACAGGATAGTAAATGTAGGATAATGTAGGATAATAAGCATAGGCTAGTAAATTTTGGATAGTAAACGTGGGATAATGTAGGATAATAAGCATAGGATAGTAAATGTAGGATAATAAATTTTGTATAATAAATGTAGACTAATACATTTTGGATAGTAAACATAGGATAATAAATGTAGGAAAATAAACATAGGGGATGGTAAATGTAGGAAAATAAACATGGGGATGGTAAATGTAGGAAAATAAACATGGGGATGGTAAATGTAGGATAATAAACGGAGGATAATGAATGTAGGATAATAAGCATAGGGTAGTAAATGTAGGTTAATACATTTTGTATAATCAATGTAGGAAAATAAACATTGGATAGTAAATGTTTAAATGTGTGTGAGTTCTAGGTTTAACCAGGACTAAGCCTATGAAGTGTAGTGGTCCAGTTTTTCTTCGCCCAAACGTCATCCGCCTGATGTGGACACAATTTCTTGAACTTTGAGGTGGAAACAAACAGATTATCATGAATTCTTTTAAAAGCGAAATAAGTTCCTGGAAATAAAAGTTCAGGGAAATGTTGGTGGAAAGTAGACAATGGTTGTCTCTAATGTGGCCATGTTGACCTTTTATGTAATAAAACATTAGACTTTAAATGTGTCGGACAAATTAAAGATACAATGGAAAGGGTTCTTATCGTAACTGCAGAGATACGAGGCTGAAAGGATTCAATCTTAGGAGCATAAATGGAGACGTGTCTGAGTTCTTTGCTGATACAGAGGCCAAATTGCAGCAGGCGGGAGATGATAATGCAATTATTGGTGGGTCTTTGATTCAGTCATGGCTCCAGCTCTTGATCGCAGTAGTTGCACCTCAATTAGGAGCTCTAAAGCCTCGTGTCCACCAAGCAGCTCAGTTCGGTTTGCGTTTTTTGGCGTTTCCGCTGGCTAAAGTTGTTCATTTTAGCAAAGAAACTGGACTGTCCTGATCTTGGTAGCCCCTCCCTTGGGGTACCGAGCACACTGATCCCATACCTAGATGGTGGAGCTCGACACAGCAGTTGCTGATTGGTCACACGGATCGAGATGTGATGCTTGGAATAAATCACAAACGTGCCACATATAAATATATCATCCATTCCATGAGCGGAGATTTCAGACTTTTGGTTTTTCTGTAAAAAATGGCAGTGGGTGATACAGAGGAGGGTGGAGCTACAGAGGGAGCTGGAAGGAGCAGAGAGGAACCAGAAGGTTCTCCAGCTGGTCTCTCAGAGAAGCTGCAGAGGGCCTCTAGCCAGCAGCTGAGTGATCAAGGAGCAGGAGCTAAAAGCTCGGCAGTGATTATCCTGGTGTCAAAGACCACAACAGCCGGAGTGTGTGGACAGGAGGACCTGGAGGAGGTTCCACATGATGACCAGCTGGTTCCAATGCATACTGTACCAAACTGCTCGGTGGAAAAGGGGCACAAGACTCGACCTGCCGTGCAACATAGGGGTGAATCTCTAGGTAATATAACCTTCCAGGAGTCCGGTGCAAAGGTGGGCACCCACAAACTGTCAATGTTTGCAGATGATATTCTGTTACTGAATTCTAACCTGGAAGTGTTGGTACCCTCATTGTTGAACATCGGCACCAAACTCAGTCGGGAAAAACCTGAGGCCTTTACCTTTGACAAAACGCTGTCCTACTAGACCAGGTCATTTTAGATGGCCTAAAGAACATCTAAAATATTTGGATATCCCCCTGCCCTCCCCACCCGAGATTGGATGACATGAAGAGAGATAACATGGAACAGTGGGCATCCCGTCCCCTTCCTCTACTTCACTGCCTGTCCACACATCCATCCAGAAACACCAAGGCTCACCCAGTTATAGCCCAGATATGGAAAAGAAGCTCAGGTCTAACAGAGTTTCAGCCTTATTTAAACAAATCCTCAAGCATCTGGCCAAATCCAGAATTCAAAATTGGTAAACCATTTATCTGGAAAGATTGGGTAATGGGCAATCTATTTAGTAATGGTGTATTAAAATCATTTGATGACTTCAAAAGACAATACACTTTTTTCTGGAGATACCTCCAGTTATATCATGTTTTCCAAAATGTACCCCCCCCCCAGAGGCAGCAGAGAGCCCACACAGACTGCTCAAGGTATTCGGTGGAGGTCATGAAGCAGCCAAGTATGATGCTGATGGACTGTGGACCGGATGTTGGTGCTGGGACCCTCAGATCATCCTGGGAAAAGGGATTTGGGGGTAGCCTTCGATGAACAAGGCCGGGACAGAATTTGTGGCAACCTTTTTTTACCATAGAGAGAACGACCACTATAAAGCCGACTATCAGAGAAAATGTAATTTGGGAAAAAATGAAACTGTTTTCATCTATAATATTTAGGATGACATGACAGCACAAATTGATGAACGTCAAGTATGAGGTCATAAAGGACCAAGAAGTCTTTGAGATAAAAGACAATTTCAAATCAAGGACAGGAGGTCTTGGATGTGTCGTCTTCTTGATCGTGACCGAGTTTGTAAGGAAAGAACAGCTGTTCAGGAAACCATCCAGTCAAGATAGTTACCTCTATAACCATTAAACTGAGTGGGTCATCTATCTAATAATGCCACGCCGCCGACGCAGATATGCTCGCCGTGCTCGTCGACGCAGGCGACCTAGGAGACGCAGGAGGTACCGCAGGAGGCGTTACCGGCGCAGGCGCAGGGCGATGGACGCCGATGAAGTTATAGAGTGAGAACCAAAGTCACTCGTGGCAGCGGCCTGACCTCACGTCAAGAAAATGTCAGCAGAAACAAAACACGGCGTCCAAAATATGAAAATTGAACAAATTCCTCAATTCAGAGCAGAGCAACACCTCAAAGACTGTTGAGTCAGGAAATAATCTGCTCTGCAAATTCTGTCCACACACTGCTGACTGCTCTACGTGTGATGACCATGAAGAGTCTAAAACCCATTCAAGGAACAAGGAAAAACAATCAACCAAAAATAAAAAAAACAAAACCTAATTGGAACCAGCTTCTTCAGAAGGACCATTAATGCTGCAAGAACATCAGCAGGTTCCAGACGAGAATTTGCTCAGGACCTGTGAGACGTCCCTGGAAAAGCTAAGAAAGCTGGTGGTTTCTAAGGAAGCTCTGCAAACAAGGCGCGCTGCTGAAAACGAGGGCGTCCTCCATCGACGTCAGCCGCCCCCTCGTGGTTGACCAGCATACGACATCGAGGTCCCAGTCAGGACAGGGGAGCTTCGGCAGAGACCAGCGGGAGGCACTCACCAGTCACTGTCTACACGAGAAGCAAAAGTCCTTTCTGCATGTTTGATTTTGATTTTGATCCATTAATAATGTCATAGAGGACAGAGTTTGTGAGGAAACCAATAAAGATGTGCAAAGACATCAGGGCAGCAGCGTCACCTGTTATTATTATAATAAGCGTTACTTCCAGACGAATTCCTGGAATGATGTGAAATGATGCCGCTCACGGTGAAGTTGAGCTTTTTACCTTTTGGATGCAAAAATTCAATTTCCTCATTTTAGACATTTTGTTTTGAAATTTTGTTATCAGGTGATGATATTGATAATTATGCCAAGTTATGCCAAAATCGGCCTTGTGAGGTCACTGACCTTTGACTACCAAATCAAACCGTCGTCCTCCAGCCTGTTTTAACATTTGTGTTCATTTCCCTCTAGATGTTCCATAAATATTCTAAGAATGCTAGAAAAAATGCCAGAAACTTTGGCCGAATGTGTCTTTTGAGGTTACAGTCACCCCGACCTCTGACCTCTGACTGCAAAAATCAAATCACCGCATCCCTGAGTTGAAACTGACAGTGCTGGCCAATCTGCAGAGCTTCACTCTGGCGTTTATGAGACGTCACGTTGAGCATCGGTGACACTGAGAAGGGCAGCTCAGACTGGGGGCAGAAGTTTGTGGCCTTCTGGGCCTTTTTGAATTGGAGCAAACGTTTCAGTTTCAGCGATAATCCCCATAATGAGCCCAACATTGAGCAGACTGGCCGGCACTGCTGTCTTCTAACATAAAGCTGGGGGTTCCTGTTAGTGGAGGCGGATCCAGGTGCACCTCCTCATCCGTGAGATGGTCACAGCACCCAGCCGACGCCAGGCAGCGCCCGGCCGGCCGGGCGGGTCGTCAGCCAATCACAGACCTGAGCTGATGTTGGAAATGGTAAAAACCCCGAAAAAGCCATGAAGACTCCTCTGACCTTTATCTGGGCAGGTAGATGGAAGATTAAAAACTTCACCACGCTTAACTGGTTTGACTGGTTCCTCTATCTCTCACGAAGGCAGCCCCCCCACGCCCACCCACCCACCCACCCCCGGCCC
>CAAKHG010043932.1:0-16690 GCA_901007715.1 Dactylopterus volitans
GGCCCCCCCCCCCCGGCGGGGGGGGGGGGGGGGGGGGGGGGGGGGGGGGGGGGGGGGGGACAGGAGAGCAGGCTGGTGCAACACTCCCATCTAGTGGCGGGTGATTAAGCTGCACCTTGCTGCACCTCGGAGCGGGGGAACGGCACCACCCTCCCTGCTGCGCCTCCGCGGGCCCTGCGACCGCGGCGGCCGTGATGACTTCCCCAGGAACAAGCGGCTATTTAAGAATCACTTCATCATGAAGCTAAAACTGCTGTGGAAAAGCGAGAGTGACTTTTCCGTGACTCGGCCTGCATCCGCGTCTGCCCCGTGCTGACCCTCGGCTGTCCGACGGCGGGGCGCTCCAAAACAAGTTCATAACATGGCCACTCGCTCCGTGTATCTATGCTGACTCGTCGGAGTCTTTCGAGGGCCATTTTCCTCTCAGTCATCATGTCTAACCGCTGTCACCGGTTCACCCGGGCAGCAGCTGCCTCGCCGTCCTGCCTCAGTGATGTTTAATCCAAATCTACACTGTCTGCTACATGCATGAGAATGAGTGTCTTCTCCATTTAAAAAAAAAAGAAAGAATCCAAATCCTTCATTTCTCACCAGTTAAGGGAATTATTGTTAATGAAAACAACAATAGCTAACTGAAACCACAATTATGTAGAAAATACTTTCACTAGCTTAATTTGTTTTAATAAAAAACAATTATTCTGGGTGGAAATGAAATCTACATTCCAATTAATTTTCTAGACTGGAGTTTTAAAAGCCTTTTGACGTGTTTTCCGGCATCAAGAAGCTGCATCTCACCCCGGCGTTTGACCTCGTCCCGCCACGCCGACACGTCCTCAGGTTCATCCGAGGCCGTCCCGATGCCGGCCACGTCACGCGTGCGCCTGTGCCGCCTTCCCGTTGCCTTTCCTTGCTCCTTCGTGTCATTTCACAAAACAGAAAAACTTCGTTTAGCGCTGTTGGATTCCAGCATCATTCTCTCTGCTGACTTGAGAGTGAAGACAGGCGGTTACATCACCCCCTCCACCACCCCCGCACCGCCTCAACTCTCCCACCCTCCTGTTGCCGGCAGTAGCCACTGGCCTTAATCACTCCTCTCTGGCCAGGGGGGGATTTTTTCTTATTTTTTTTTTTAACTTTCTTACTCGCCTGACTTCGTACAACAACATGGTTTTTGCCGACAGCTGTTTGAAGCCGCTCCGAGGCGAGGACTGCCGCTGCTGTGTTTAGGAAAAAACATTTAAAGGACATTAGGCGGCTTTGGACCCGACTTCAAATGGAAACTCAATCAGGGTGTGAAGGCAGCTCGCGCTATTCGCCGTTGCCGAGAGTCTGGTTCTGTTTGAGAGTGACAGACAGAAAAGGGCTGTCGGGTTTTTGCGAGGATTGCCCTTGTAAACACAATTTGTGGTCAAGGCAAGTGGTGGGAGATGTTCTGCTGTTAGCTGGGTTCGCCGTTCCAACTTCATGACTGTAAACCTGACCAAAATTGTAACAAGCTATTTGGGTTTAATGCTTGGGTTGACTCTGACTGGATGAACAAAACTTTGCTGAGACACAAAAGTTGATGAGTTTTTTTTTTTTTGTTTTTTTTTTAAAGTCTGTGAAAGATGACGTTTGTTTTGCGCTGAGCTGACTTGATCCAAGCTAATCTGGCCCGAGCTGTGCTGAGTCTGGAAGAACTGGGCGGACTGAAAATGGCTGAGTTGAGCTAAACTGGTATTTGCTAAAGCCCCGGGATGGAGTGGGTAATGACCGGGCTGCATGCTGCCGGGTTGATGAGATTCACAAAGTAGACCTCTCTTCACCTCCCCTTCAGGGACGAGAGCACGGGGCCTGGTGATGTCATCGCCATGGCAACATTGACAGTGTTTGAGGCCACGGATTCAAAACTTTTGCCGGTTACAGGAAGCTGCAGCAATCCATCAAAGCTTGCAAAAAAAAAAAAAACAGCCTTTATTGTAATTCATCGGGGGACGATAAAAGCCTGCACCACATGCATTCATCCAGCCCCCATTTAAAAAAGCAAAGGCTCCTCCGCAGGCCTCAGATGTGGGTGTGTGTGTTTGCGCATACAGTATGCACAGACTTGTGCCTGAGTGAAATCATGCATGCATCGATGTGCATGTCATGACTGTGTGTGTAAGTGTAAGAGAGATGAAGGGGGGGGGGGGTGGGGGGGGGGGATCCGCCTCATTGCCTTCGCCACCAGCCTGATTCCCCTCGTGGTGGACCCGAGGCCGGGGGGAGGGTGGGTTGGGCCCCCCCCCTCTGAGGCTGGGGTCCTGACTGGATGGCTGTCTGAACCCTCTGCATGTACTCCACACACACACACGGTCGAACAAAGGCAGACACACTAGTTAGAACCAGAACCTTTCCAGCGGCCCAATTTGTTACAGAAAGTTACAGAAACCGATTTTTAAAGATGCAACTCAATCCTCTTGCTCTTTTTGGGTTTTTTTTTTTTTTTTTAAATCTTTCATGGATAATGCTGAAAAATTACATCTTTGCTTGAACTGAAACTTTATTTGGAGAGCAGGTCGCAACATCTGCTGCGCTAACCGAGAGGAAGGACGTTCTTGAAGAGAAACAGAGGTACTGAAATTACATCCCAGGCAGATCAGCGCCGACTAAGCTGGATGTGGCCACTAAAGATTTGTTCAGACACAAAATCCGCTGCCAATGGCCGAGGGGGAGCAGTAATCAATTAGGCTCACATGGTACTGCAGTAATTATGTACTCCCATTTACTCCTGGAGGGTGGAGAGGGTGGGTGTGTGTGAGGGTGGAGAGAGAGAGAGAGAGAGAGAGAGAGAACAAGAGAGGCAGGCAGGGAGGGAGTCAAGTGAAGGGGAGCCATTTCATGCTACTCCAAACCACTTCCATCCATGTATCTCTCAGATCATATCACATTATAGCGCCAGCGCACCGATTCAAACTGGCACGGAGGAAACCAGGTCCATATTACCCCCTAATTGGTCATTTCCAGGGGAAGCCTTGGTCTGCGAAACCTACTTCCAGGACAGGGCTTTCTTAAACAAGCAGGGGCTTAGGACAGGGGCTACATCTGGGCGGCAGGCAGCCTGACAGGCGGCCATTGATTGGGCCCGTCCCAGCAGAGCGGGCTGATTGCAGGATAGGCGACGCGTTACATCAGCTTCTAGTTTCCTATTTACCTCGCGTCGGAGGAGAGAGGCGCGCGGCGTATGTGCGCTGTTGCTTCAGAGTCGACGGAGAGGCCGAGTGCTTCTCAGTTGCCGCGTCCTTGACTGTGAAGCTGCACAAGTCCCCGATGCGACTGATTAGAGGGCCCCTAAATGTGCTGCCTGGACCACATAGCTGTATGGACTGTTTTGTACCGGGGAAAACTCTGTATATGTCTCGGCTTACCGCAGTTTACTTGCCCATACAGCTATCTGTTGATTGCGCGCATATACAAAAGACGCAAAAAAAAAAACCGCGTACCTACCCTCACGCGTGCAAGCGCAGCGGGGGGACCTGGAACTGCTTACAGCGCGCGATAAGTGCGGGCGTTAGACCTCAAGCTCGATCAATGAACGTCATCGTTTTACACTCGGCGGTGGGCCTGATTGAAAACACAGCTTTCCGTTTCACACCTTTCGCGCCGCCGGGCTGGAGGGCATTTCACTCATGATCAGGGACTTGAGGATGAAGTAATATTTGACATTGATACATCCAGGTTTTGCAGAGGTGAACACACACACACGCGCACACACACACAAACTCACAGCACTCTGCCGGGCAGCCTGGGACCAGGCCGCTAAGCACTGCCAGATCTCAATCACATAAACGGCTATTGGATTTCTAGCTGCAGGTTACTGGTGATGACCAGATCCATATCTAATAGATGTTAATGTGTAATTCCTGTGTGACTCTCAAGTGTGTATGTGCATGCATGTGGGTTTTTTTGGGTTTTTTTTTTTTGCTTCTTCGTGTGCAGTCGCCGATGCAAACACAAACACACACACAGAGGCATGTGTTTACAGGAGTGCACATTCGCTAACCTGCGTGTTTAGGCGCTTGTCTTCGTGCGCCTTGCGTGCGTGTCTCCGGGGGAAGTGCTACGTTGTGAAGCTCCAGCGACGATCGCTACAGATCGGTAGGTGAGCGCGGCTCCGATTTCCATATTTCACCGCCAGGAGGACGTGTCGAGCACTGGGGGGCAGTCTACTGTAGGGGCTGAACCAGCCCACGCAACCCGTCGCGCTCCACATGGGGGGGAAGCGGGCTAAACAATAGGCCGACTGTTGCGGCGCCAGAGCCGGGGCTCGCCTCGCCCGCGCCGGCGGAAATCACCGACGGAATTCCTACGACTCGCGGAGTGCTGAGTGAGCCGGCCGCGAGAGCGCCCTATCAGTCGAGTCCATCCATCTCGCAAGAGTTGAAGCCGCGTATGAATAATTATAAGGTTAACCAAACACGTGGAGGAGCCCCGGCGGCTGGGTGGGAAAAGTCGCGCATTACGCACGACTTGATGGATATCTCAAAATGATTATGCAATTAGGAGTGCGCCGCAAGGTCGTCTCGGGCGCGGGCGGCTCATCATGAACTCGAGGACAGGAATATCGAGGTCTGTCCCGATCGGACTGACCGCGGCTGTCAAAAGAGTGTGCGAGGATCTGTGTGTGTGTGTGTGTCTGCCTTACTGTAATAACATCAGCAGGTGGCCCGCCCCGCCCCATCCCTTCAGCCTTCCCCCGACTTCTCCACCGCAATGGAAAGCAGGTGTCCGAGTCGGGTCTGGGGACAGAATTGAATTAATGTGCGAAAACAAATGACTCCATCGGCAGCGTCCAGAGGGGCCGCAGTGACAGGCCCTCGGTGTCTCGCAGCCCAGGGCTGAGCGCGCTGTCACCTGACACTGGGTCGACCGGGCTAATATCCACACCTATTACACGAGGATTCATGGGAAAACAACAGGCGGGGGCCAAAGGTGAGGATGGGAAAGGAGGGAGAAGCCGAAAGCGGGGAGGAGTGTGGAGGTTAGAGAGGACAGAGCCGTATTCTTGGAATCACCTCCAGATCTAATTTAGCCAGTAACGGCCCGCTTGTCTGTGCTGAACATCCAAAAAGGAGTGTGTTAGTCCCCCCGATCTGCGAGGCTTTGAGGAAATGTTTTGTCTAATTGGAAGCGACGGTAGTCAATACACAGTCGGGATCCCGCCCTTGAATGACATGCCCAAGTCTAATGCTGTCTCCAATTTCAGGATTACCCTGATAATAACCGAGGCAGTCATTTCCAACACACACACATACCCGTAATACACACAGGCAGTTCTGGCATTGACACTGTAGCAGGGCACACAGAGTAAATGTCTGAAACCATTAACTGCATTGCCTCCAATGAGGCTCACTTGGCAGGGTGTTCATGAGAACCATCTAGAGGAGCTGTAAAAATGACAAAGTCAATATCAAAGATGACCGCAATTACAGGCTTTCGGGGGACCAAGGAGTCGACGGCCTTCCTGGGAAGCGTGTCTGCATGTGTACTGCAAATTTTCTCTTCATTGTGCAGTTATTAGAGGTCAAACCACACTTGAATCTCACAAAAAAAAAAAAAAAAAAAAAAGTTGTCAAATGCTCTTTTTCGTCAGAATGCGCTCGGATGAAATGTTCCCTGACACACACAAAAAAAAAAAAAAACATCCAAAGTCATCCCGCGTCCACACGCCGGGAGTTCGCGCTCCCCACACTGAATACCACTCACATAGCAAGGCTGCTATCGGCGGCAAGATCTGGAGTGCAGGATGGCTATATTTATAAATGTTCCAACAGCGGTTTCCAGGCAACCGAGGGCTTTCCCTCATGATGAACCCCCGAGCTTCCAGATGCACCCCCACCACAAATTCTTTTCACTCCCCAGCACCACTGCAGCCACCGCTAACCCCTGGTAATCTTACCATCTCCCATCATTATACCCTTCTCCCATGAAAACAAAAGAGCTGACGTCCCCCTGACTCCCATTCCCTTAAATTGCTCCCCCAAAACTCTCCTCTATGATTCGTGACTGATTTATAACCCCCCCCTTGCCCCCTCCCCTACACGGTCCTGTCACATGGACAGAGGGCCACTGTCCAAGCCAACAGCCAAACTTTGATATTAGGGATTAAGCTCCCGTCGGACTGGCACGTCATGGCGAGGCGAGGTGGCCCCGTAATTTCGGCCCCCTAATTTGTGAAAAAATGTGTGGAATGACATCAGCAGCTATAAAAACAAGAAATAGAGCAGGGGGGGGTGGAGGGGGGCGAGTGAGGGGGTCGCGGTGTCCTGGGGATTCTCGCCGGCCGACAGTGGCCGACTGAGTCGGGGAGCGGCGGGGATGAGCTTCAGCGAGAATTTAAAAGGACGGGGAGGGGACAGGCATCCATCTTCCCCCTCACCCCACCAAATCCAGGCCCCCGCTGGAAAACCAGGCGGCCGGGACATGCGGTGAGTGGGGGGCGTGGGGGGTGCCAGTGGGGCGAAGTGAGGCGGGGACGGGAGGAGGGGAGTCGGGGGCAGTTATCAGCTCCGATAGCATTATCTGGGAGCAAACAGGGATCGCGCGGGGCCGCGGCGAGTATGGCTCGGAAAAGGTTGGACGGCGGCGAGGAGCAGGAAAGCCACCGTGTTACGTATGAGCCCGTCTGCATTTTCAGACTCTCACACGTTCTAAAGATATCAGCAGTTTTGCACACGCACACACACACACACACCAGATAGTCAAGTGATTCACGCCTGGCCGAGTGAGCTCATCTGCCAAGTTCATCAATGGAGCCTTTGCTAAAAGAGGTTTGAAGGTGCCCTCCCTTTTTCACCGATTAGCAGGTAACACGTGCCAGGTTTAATTCTATTTTTGTTAATTGACAATTAAATAAAGGATTACAGTCGCATTATTAGATCGAGGCAAAACCCAAAACACTCGAATGGACCGCCAGCGTGTGCTTAAATCGCTTCATGGCCTTGGTTTGTAAGAGATCGGGTTTGAATGCTGATTTCGCCGCTCGGAAGTTGTTTACCAGAGCCGCAAAGTGTGACAGATCACCTCGCGAGCCACCTTTTCATCTCCGCCTCCGTCTCTATCTGCGTGGCCCGCGCTATCTCTCGTCACTGGATTTATGACCCCTGCGAGAGGTCGTCAAAAAAAGGGCTACACGTTTGGCATTCCCCACGCCGGGGAAGGAATGAGAGACGGGAGGGGGGGCGTGAAGAGGGAAGGAGTGAACTGTGGGTGTGGGAGTGACGAGGAATGGGAGAGAGAGAGAGAGATAACAAGAGGGAGAGAAGTGCTGATGGCTGTAGGTCAAATGCCTGAAAACAGCAGCCAATAAAAATGGAGGCCCACCTTAAAAAAGAAAAAAAAATGCGATAAGATATTGCCCCAAGTGCGCTCGGTACATCACAACAACAGGCCCGATCCAGCTGACGCGCCGCTTCCACCCGGCGACGGAGGCGTGCCCGCGGGCCTGGCAGGTGTTTTCCGGCTCAGGCGGGCGCAAAAAAAAAAAAAAATCGCTCTCGTTCCTTCGAGAAAAGCGGCGGATGTTCCGGTTCTGGTTTGGACTCCAGCTAAGGCTCTTGTGTCATGAAGCATAAGGTGACGCACCTCCGTTGGGGGAGGGCGGAAACGTCGGCTGCAGTGAAACACAAGAATCTTAACGCAAACGCCGGGGATAATCCATTTTTTATAAGAGAGGGTTTCGTTCGCGCCCCATGACCAAATTAGGCTCACAAAGTTCTGCCCTTCGTCTGTGGAATGCACCTTTGCTGACTCTAAACCCAAAGTCCACACATAACTACAGAGGAAAGAGCAACACAACCGTTTGGCTTTCATCTCAAAACCACCCCAAAGCCTTCTAATCACTGATTTACATCAAAACATCCAGGAGTTTGGCTTAATTAGCCAAAATCAACCGGGGCTAAACTGCTTTTCAAGTGCTGAACGCGGTGGATTTCGCATTCCAGGTCGCGGCGGAGAACTTCAAATATCGTTAAAGCGCCACGGAACCTGTCAGACCGAATCAGCCTCGGCGCTCAGTCTCCGTCCGGGGGTTGTTCCATGATTTCATAGGTATCAAGCACCGCTATTGATTTCTTCAGCTTAATCACCCTCATCAGCAAACACTCGGAGCTGGGTTCTACTGGCAGGGCCGCTGCGCAGAACAAACAAAGCCATTACAGCGGGGGGGGGGAAACCACACCACCCTTATCACCGCTGGGACCTGCACTCTTTTTGCAGCAAATTAGCTCGTATATGCGGGTATTTTAAATGCAGGCAAACCCATTAAGGAAAAAAACAAAAAAACAACGCAATTGAGTTCTTTGACATTTCCTGCAGCCGTGGGTCTGACAGCTGCTTGGTTATTTCCTGGTGCATGGTATCAAGAGGAATGCAGCATCGGCGCCATCGACGCATGCTTGATGCTACGTTTTTTTTTCTAACATCTTGCACTTCAGCCTCTCTCTCTAAAACTCAGAGCCGACTGAAGGCGTCTTCAGTCAGGGCCGGAGCGCCGCTTTTGAAGGAGTGGAACGACGGGATTCATGGCGAAGACGGCGGAGAGTCGCACGGGCTACCGGCGCCATGCTAATGCTCGCGGTGCACGGCACAAACCAGCGCGTCCAGCCCGGTGGTGTCAGAGGTCAGAGTAGCCATGGGTTGTCAGTGCAGAGTACCCATGGGAAGTTTTGACCCCTTTCACTAACTTGAGTTTGCATGAGTCATGTTGTCAAGTCACTCGATTCGCCCGGTCGCCGGTGAGTTCCTACCGGCCCCAGCGCCCATTCCGGTTTAGCTCCTCTAGTGGCGCAGCCCCTCCAGGCTTTAAAAAAAAACACTAACGGCCTCAATAGATCAAATTCCGATAAAGAAACAAGTCACTCTGTGGAGATTATGGTGCTGTAACAATGTATCCACCATTTACAGCCTTTCCTTATCCCATGACTGTGGGGAGGAAAGAAAAAAAAAAAAAAAAAAAAAGGTTTTATGCTCCCAACAGACCAGGAAGCTGTAATTACCCCGACTTGGCCATCCCGTTAGATTACCCTCAAAGCCTGGCGCTGTTGTTTCGGAGGGGAGAGCAAGTATTTGTACAAAGACCCTGGTCGGGTGGCGGGTCACAGGGGTGCACAAGTTACTGGAGACAAAGACCCATCACTCCCAAAGTTTGACTCCAGACTCGTACATTACCAGCACAGAGTCACGAGACCCCGGAGCAAACGCTGACTGCACATTGTTGGTTGGTGTTTTGGCCGGTTTCAGCGGGGCCTCGCTCAAAAGCCCCTAGCCGTTGCCTCCAGTGCACCTAATGACTGTGACTTCATGAAAAACTTGTCTTCCAATGACAACACCGACTTTATTTTCAGCTCCTGGCGCGCGGAGCACCGGGAATGTGGCGCTGCGTGTCGGCTCGCAATTCGAAACCTCTGACTTAATTCAGATTGAAAGACGGGACCCCGAGGGGAAGGGAAGGGGTGGGTGGTGGAAGGGGGGGGGTGGGGGGGGAGCGGATATCTCCGTGCGGTATCAGTCGTTCTTATGCGGCCAGATACGTCACAGCTCGACGGGCCGCTCAGTTAGCCGCCGTGCGGATGTGGAGGAACGACAGCCACTCGGAGCTGTCCCGGCCAAAAAGGATTATCAATAAATTTGATTGACGACGCAATCAGCAGGCATTAAAGTGAATGAATTTATTACTGTCATCTCACTCAACCACCCGGCGCCCCCCCCACCCAACTGAACCACCCACACGCAGCCCGGCCCCACACTCACCGACATGCACATCCTCCCACACATACACACACACACACACACACACACACACAAGACAAATTACAACTCTCTCCATGCAGACACGCCACAATGGGACACACACGCACACGCGCACGCTCAGGCCCGCAGATGCTGGACAGCAATCTATTCTCCACTCCAACCTTTCTTCGACAAGTCACCAGATTTGTCAGTGCGCAGCTCCGTTTTCCAGGGGATCCTCAGAGGGGTTGTGGGAACCCTGAAAAGAGGCTGCAGAAAGCAAAATAGAGGAGACGGGAGGGCACGGGAGACACACGCACACACACACGCGCGCGCGTGCGCAGACACACACGCGTGTAAATGACAGAGCGGGAGACGAGGAGAAGACGGAATAAAGTGCAGAAAAATATGAACCCTCGGTGCCTGAGGTCTCAGGCAAATAAACACTTCCCCGTTCTATCTCATCGTCACTATCGTGCTGTAAATCTGGTGAGCAAATTCACTGTAAAGTAGTCGGGTGTGTGCACGCTGGAGCGTGTGTGTGTGTTAGCGTGTGCGTGCGTGCGTGCGTGTGTGTGTGTGTGTTTGTGCATGGAAGCGGGGCAGTCTAATATTTCGACCGTGACCGCGATCCAGGAAACTGCTCCATCTGCTACCAATGTAGCCACTTTCCATTAAATTTCCTCCCACAAAAGGGCATCGCAGAGAGCCCATCACTTCTGAGTCTTTATCTTTGGCCTGCTTAAAGCCTCTCTGGAGGCGGGCCCTCCTCCGCCCCCTCCCCACACACCACTCCTCCTCGCCACCTCGCTGCACTAGCCTACATGCACCTCCATCCATCAGATAAGAAACAAAAAAAAAAAAAACCTATTTATCCTGCACACACAGACCACAGGTCCCGGCTAAGCGCTGAACACACTCGTGGGCAGCGCACGCATGTTCGGAGAGTGCTCGAAAGACGAGAACAAAAAAAAAAAAAGGTAACAGCTAAACCTGGGAGAGAGCTGGAGGATAAAGGCCGCAGCTACTTGTAACGCCATAAAGTTGACCTTACAGCGTTGCATTGGATTAAGCAGATTTAGGGCTATTGTCACTGGACATTGGAAACCTTGAAGGGGAGGGTGGGGTGGGGGGGGGGGGCTATAAGGCAGCCTACTGCAGGCTGGTTAAAAAAAAAAAAAAAAAACGTCTGCTAGAAGGTCACAACCTCGACTTCAACCCAGGCGGCCTGCACATGACCCGATTTTCTCAAGTTCTCGTTGAACAGCAGTTGCATCGTCTCATAAATAGATTTTCTTCCCGAGGACCTTGGGGCCAATCAGCGCCCACTCCGGCGGTAATGTTTTTTTTTTGTTTTTTTTGGTTGGACGGTAAGACGGGGTGACAAATAAACACAGCCCGGCATCCCGGGCCCAGACTGGAGGGCTTTAACGGCGGCCCTTCTAACATTTACTCACCTCCCCAGTGGAAAGAAAAACAGGCTGAGGGTGAGGTCCAGCTGGTGGAGGTGGATTCAGGAGGGCGAAGCAGCGCGGCGGCTGCGGAGCCCCGACACCACCTCCTCACATCTGCAGACTGTTAGAACAGAAACAGAGAGGAGGACAGGAAGGAGTGGCAAGACAAACTGACCTCATGTGTTGGCTGAATCGTTAATCTGTTTATGACCAATGACGGAAAAGCGGCATTTAGAGAGAAAAAATGTTCCGCAGTCGCAACATTAACCTCAGGGGTTTTTTTTGTTTTTTTTTTTAATTTGCCACAAAGAGAAAAAAAATAAAAATAAAATGTATGTTACACGGAGTTTTGAACTTCATGACTGCACCCTTTGGCCCAGTGGCAGCCTCTAACTGCGGCTCAGACACCTCCGAAGAATGTCACCCATGTGGGAGGGCGGGCGAGGGCATGGGGCTGGGCTCAGTGGATGGCTGAGACTGAAATAGCAGAGGCATCTAAACAAGTTAACTAATCAGCGCTCATTATAGACGATGTCTAGCCAGAACACAAACAGAGGCTCAGCGGGGGCTCAGGGTGAGAAGACGCTCCGCGACAACTGAGCGGGCCCAGGCCGTTAGCCCGGCCAGCGCGAGCCAGGCTCACCCCCGAGAAAATTAAACGGCTGCTATTAAAAAATAAAAAAATAGAAAAAAATACCACATGGCGGCGAGTGATATTTAAGCACTGAGCCCAAGTGATGCTGAAATGAGACGGCGATGAAAAAAATAAACAAATAACTGACGCCGAAAATTCGGCGTGTCCCCAAACTACTGATGTTCAATACGTCTTTGTGGTCGATTTGGAGTTTTTAAAGATGGCCGTCTGCTGCCAATCGGCTGGCCGTGCAATCTGCCTCTTTTGTCCAGATCGATAAGTGGATCCTTTATTGTGGATCCTTAAAAGAATACACGGTTTGAAATGGTCTAATAATATCTTGAAACTTTTGGGAGGTTTTCATTAGATGACGAATTTTAGATAGATAAGTAGTTCATTTATTGCCATTGCATATTTATACATGAAAAAATTTCGTTCGTCGGCATTTGTTGCGTTTAGTGGCTTCCATAATACCCATTTAAAAGAGATAGAAATAAAAATACACGGTTTAAAATGCAAAATAAGAAGGCTTTATGGGTAATATCTGCACAAATGGCATTTAGTGGCCACATTCATGCAGGTCAAAAAAAAAAAAAAAATGAAAACGATCCGTTAGCCTTTCGTCAATTAGATTTGTAATTTGTCCACCTGCCAAACTAGCAAAATCAGCCTGTACCGCTAGCGCTAGATAGCTAGGGCCACGACATGCTAAGCTGCTACAATGGTAAATAGTGTTGAGCACTTCCTGTCAGCGTTGTTAGCTGAGCAGAGAAAATTACTCCCCAAACGAAGGTGTCTTTAGTGATATGAATTAATGTTTTGAACTCACAGAGTCAATTGCAGTCAAGCAGAGTCACATTACTGCCTCTGCTATGGAGGCTGCGCATTCACAGTTAGTCAGTTAGCTTCTCCGTCCATCAGCAATATTACCCAAAATTTATCTGACAGCTTTTTCACTAAGCTTGATGGAGCGCCGGATTATTGGCCAGATGGGACACCAGGGGCAGATCCAAGGATTTTTCTTCGCTTTTCTTTAATATTGCAAAAATATTTCTCTG
Source organism: Dactylopterus volitans (assembly GCA_901007715.1). Lineage (NCBI taxonomy): Eukaryota > Metazoa > Chordata > Actinopteri > Syngnathiformes > Dactylopteridae > Dactylopterus > Dactylopterus volitans. Next base: position 12,894 of record CAAKHG010043932.1, read on the forward strand.
ACATTTTCATTAATTCCTCAGGAAATATTGCATGGATCCCGATAACGATTCATTTAGCACGCTATTGGCTTTGGCTGGCGTCCGCGCCTCTTTTGAGCGCCTCTCCAGCCTCAACAATGCAGTCAGAACGGGACACATTGGATTTTGTGATTTTTTTTTTTCTCTCGTAGGTTGTGTCAGTTGTCAAAAAAAAAAAAAAAAAATTAAATTAAATTAAAAATGACTGTTTCTTCATAAAGCATGAACGCAGCTGCGGATGTGAGTTCTGCTCTTACCCTTTGAACCTCGGAGCACTCTTCTGCTTATCTTTGACAGATAATAAGACATTTCCAAACACGCTTGGTAGCCAGTTATCAGAACTTTCATACAGATAAAAAAATATATATATATATATGTATCGCAAGTAATGCTGTCATTATGTAGTAGTCTGAGGCTCCTAGAAGATGGAGAATGGCACCAATAAACACTTGACCTTTGTACTGGGCAGTCGCAGGAGAGTATCAGCGATGGCAATGGCAAAAATGAGATGGGGATAAGGAGAGCGGCGGCACATGTCACCTCCTTTTCCAGGGATCCAGTAGGTGAGCAAAGTGGGGCGATGACTTATTTTGAAAGTGTGACCCATACGAAGAATCGCAGTGGAGCCGTAAATGGCGCCAAAGCACCCAAATACATAAAATAAAATAAAGCTTGTCCAACCATGGCTGACAATGATTGACAGCGGCGCGGGACTAGGGCCTTTATTGACACAACGGGGCTTATCGCATCACAATCGACGTTATACAGCTTCAGCCACATTTCGGAGTGGCTAAGCAGGTGCGCTTTTACATTCTGAGCGCTCCGCCTGCAGGCCTCATTGCTCTAATGGAGCTATTTACTTCTGCGCCGTCAGCGGTCGGACGCGCACTCGATGGCGGCCGCGATATCCCACGGTCAACACGTCGATGTGGCGGCCAGATAGCGGCGCTTATCGCTTAGCTTATCGCAGGCATCTGCTCGCGGAGAGGCTCGGCTGCCCTGACCCGCCGACAATCAGCTCGTTTTTTATGCTCCCCCAACCGGGGTTCTTTGATAAACTCATGGTGCGATGGTTGTTATTATGAGGTCACCATCGCCCTCTCTCTCTCTCTCTGACACACACACACACACACTCAGATATAGGGGGGAAAAAAAACATAAATAGATAGGAACCAACATGCTAGCGAGCAGGCAGATGTACAAATAGAAGCACCCAAGCACATAAACACTCCTTTTTTCGCGCACACACACACACACACACATCGGCGGAGAGTATAGGAAGAGTCAACAGACCGTGAGGGTAAACGGCCGGCTCCAGTCCGGCGCTGACGCCGTCCGTCTGTTACGGACGCCGGCATAAAACGCCGCCGCGCAGGAAGTCACAGTTGCAGTAGGAAACAGTTTGGCAATTCAGCGTTGACGGCCCCGATTTCGCCTTTCGGGATGGCTTCTTTATCAGTTGAGCGATGCGTTCGGTCGACGGAGTTAAATGCCTGATGGAGTATTTGCGAGCGGCGCAGCGTTTTGTTAATTTAGCCGCGTCGCAGTTCTCCGACCCCTGTGAAATATCTGCAAGTTTATCGTGGCCCTAAAATGGAGTTCAAAGATAATTAAGGCTCTGGGAACTGGGTAATGATCGCGCAGTTGCTTTGGCTCTGATAAATGATTTGATAAAGGGTGTTACTCACGATGCTGATTGTGCGGCCCACTCAGGCCATGCGATTTGTCATTCTGGCCTTTATAAACAAAGCTCAACTGAACTGGATTGAACCTGGATTTTTCGCTATTGACACAGAACAATGTGTTCCCTTCATGTGCGAGGAGGTATTTTTCGCCCACGTACCAACAATAAGCCGTTGCCGATTATATCATACTTACGTGAAACCCCGACACGGCTCAAAATGTAATTTTTGGTTTCCGCGGCCTTTACAGAGGCCGTGCTGTACGTTAACCCAAGGTATGCCTGACAAACCATAAATACAGGACAGAACAAAGAGGAAAAGGTAAAACTATGAATTATTGCTTAATCTTGGCACTGCGGCTGAATTATGAGCTAAATCTTGATACGCTGTTCTTTTTAGATAAACAGACGTTTATTGTCGAATAGTCTTCATGGGAAAATAACATTTCCTCTTTCATTAGTGACCTGTCGCTTATAAAACCACAAACTGATCTTATCTGGATAATAACTTTATTGTGCAGATATGTGCAAGAGTTCTTTCATCAGGAAGCCGGAGTGAAAATGAGGTTCAAAGTCGCTCCATGAAATCAACGGACAGTAGCTCTGATAAGGCCTCAGTCACAACTTCATGTTTATTTGTTTCTTTTGGGGGTGGGGGGGTTATTTGCCATTAGAGGGCACCACCGGCGTTGCTTCCTCTCCGCGCACGCCAACAGCCGGGCCTGACAGCAGGGTAGCGCGCCGAACACACGGGGGGGCAAAGTCCAGCGAAACTCCAACGCGAGAGCCACCCCAAATAATCCCAAATCCACGCACAGGCCCGTTATCAGATCCCAACCCGCCCCCCCCCTCCCCGGCGGGCGATAAGATTGGTAACCGCGATCCCGGCGGATTGCTTCACGTTGCTCCTGATTTGCAGAGACATTCCGGCATTATCAGGCTGAACTCTGGCTGAGGACAGCTCCAGGAGATGTGTGATGAAACCCCCGAGATACGATTAGAAACTACTGTGCTGACTGTTGCTGCACGTCCCCGAAAAACGTGCAGGAAGTTTGCTTCTTTTTTTTTTTTTTCCCTTATTTCTTTTTTTTCTTTTTTCATGTTTCATCGCGTTTCGCTCACAGCTGAAATACATATCGACGCCATCCCGGTGTCCTGATCCGCGGGTCTGCCGCGGCTTCCAAACTGTTTGTGCAGCCGTAGAAATTCTGAGGTTGCTTGAGGTTAGTGTAAAAAAAAAAAAAGTCTCTGGGACAACTTTTCACATGCTGTAACAATTTTGACTGCAAATCCCAGATGGCGTTCTGTTTTATTGCACGAGATTAATTTTCCACTCATGAGCTGACTGGCTAGGAGGCCGGTCCCGGTCCAGCTATGACAGGTTGTAGTGTGTTCAGCTGGATTAGCCCTGGCGTTTCATCACTCACTTTTTATGTCTTACATGAAGAGACGCCGACGCGGATCCACCCGCCGGCCGATTCGCATGTTGCGACTCCTCAAAGCACGAAGGTTTCAGGTCGCTTTTTTTTTTTTCTTATTCATTTAAAGTAAAAAAAATGTGAGGAATCTAAGGTGAACGACGCATCATGGCCGTCTCTTAATGCGCTTCCGCAAGCTGGAAGCAGACGAGGCGGCTGTGCTGACAGCGCTTCCTCGCTTGGAAAACTTTTTTTCTTTTCTTTTTTTGAAAACATCCACAGCTCGGGGTCAAAGCCCTCCGGAGGCCTTGAGCGAGGAGTGCAGGAGATCCAGCATCTCCAGATAAGAGCTGGCGGTGATGCGCCGAGCCAAGAGAGCGAACGCTAACCCCGGCGTCTCTGCCCCTAACCCTGCTATCAAGCCGAGGCCGAGGATGAGCTTCAAATAAAACAATCTTTCCGCCTGTCTGGAAGGCATCTTGGCCTTTATTGTGAGCAAAGGTCTGCAGCAGCTGGCACTGAGAGGTCCGAGGCTGAAATAATCTTATCTGCCATCAGCTATAAATATTTGACAGAGAAGGGAGAGAGGCAAGAGAGGAGAGGAGGGGATGGGGAGAAGGAAAGGAAAAAGGGTTGGTGGGGGTGGAGGGTCGGGGAGGTGGAGGGGTGAGGTGGGGGGG
>CAAKHG010043938.1:0-10035 GCA_901007715.1 Dactylopterus volitans
CCGGACCCCCCCCCCCCCCCCCCCCCCCCCCCCCCCCGTGCGTGAGCCGCGGCCCCCTCTCTCCTGAGCAGAGCGGCGCCCTCTGGTGGCGCCCAGCCGTTTCGCCGCCCCACGCGTGGACTTGGAGCCCCGCTTCGGCCCGGCCTCGGCGGGCGCGGCTCTCGGGCGCGAAGGTGGAGCTTTGAGGAAGAACCAGGCGAATCATGTCCACGTTTTATTTTGTTTTTAATTTTTTTTATTGAAAACAGAGCCGGGCCAATCCTGCGTTTCCATGCGTGTGAGGAGGACGCTGCTCAGCGGCGGCAGCGCTTCCTGTCTTATCCGCCTCCCACGTCGCCTCCTCCCCTCTTTCCCTCCCCCCTCGTCCTTCCGTCCTCTCCGGCCTCCGCTCTGCTCTGCAGTTTGGCACCTTCAGACAGGCAGTTTCTCACCTCCTCTATCGCCTCGGGGCCATTATGTAGCATCTCAGAGGCGAGCACACACACGCACACACACGCACGCACCATCAAAGCGATTCATTTCCACCGAAGCATCGGTGATGTGGATTTCCAGCGAAGAAGAAAGCCCGGGCCAATCCCGAGCCGCGGATGATGAAACGGCGAGCGCGGATGAGTCGCGCCGCCGAGCGCTCCCTCGCTCCTCCTGCCGCCCGGGATGATAATCTCACAATCCTGCACATTCAAAGTGGCGCCTCTTTATCAAGCCAAAACAAAAACGCATTCACATTTGCACATGAAGGAGGGGCCACAGCCGAGTAGTGAGGGCACGGAGCCGGCGCCGAGGCTGGGCGGCGCCGGGGCTGGGCGGCGCCGCCGGCGGCTTCCGGGGGCGTCGATCGGCGCGGCCTCAATCCTGCCCGTAACACTCGTCGTACGGCTCGCCGTGGTTGGTGGTCTGCGGGCGCGGGATGGTGAAGTCTCTGTCGGGGTCGATCTCCTGCACACACACACAGCGCCCCGCCACGCCGGCGCTAATTTATACAACCTGCACTTGCGGCGGAGATTGTTAATCCCGGCGGATTATTACTCACCGCCATGGAGAATCCGGACTCGTACGGCGAGCGCAGCACCGCGTCGCTCCTCCTGCCTGAAGGGAGCGAGGCGACACGGGTCAGTCGGCGGTTTGGCTCGTTGCACGCGCAAAAACGCCATCTTGGTTTTTGCAGCTCGGCGTTCGTTCCGGACGAAGTAGCGCGGACGCAAAGGGCCGCCGTCGGTTTGTCGAGTTCGGCGGCGGCGTGATTTTAGTGATTAACACAGATTAATACAGCGAGCGGGGGTGGAACCGCATTTACAGCCAATCTGAAGAAGTGACCTTTTTTTTAAATTATCTTTTTTTTTTTTCACTCGCATTCGAATCGATCGCGACGGTTGATAAAAGTGTAACAGTTTCCTCAAAGTTTGACCTTTTATTTCAACCTCACGCTTCCGAATTGATTTAAGTATTTATTATAATGCAATTAGCTGATTAATCCATCAGCTGGTCAACAGAAAAATAATCAACTGTTGTAGTCTGTTTTTTTTTTTTTGTCGTCTTTGGTTTGGGACCATTAATCTACCAGCTGCATGAGGACTTGTGTCCATTATTTTCTAACGTGTCATCGATCACATGATTGATTACGACAGCTACGATAATCTCCCTCCGTGTCGCCGTTGCCCTTCTCACCTCTCCGGCTTTCGGCCTCGTTCTCAAAGCTCCCGTTGTCCCGCCCTTCCTTCGGGCTGCGCAGCGCCGGGATATCGGCGCTGGGGCTGGTCCAGCCGGCGAAGCTCAGCGGGATCTCCTTGGACTTGGCCTCGCCCCTGCAGAGGAAGGCCACCTGGGACAGCCCGTGTCCCATCAGCAGCACCCAGCCGTTGGTCACCAGGGCGATGCCGAGCACCGGGTCGTCCCACTGCGGCCGGCGGCCCAGCCCGGCGTTCCCCCGGGTGAGCATGGCGATCCACACCACCCAGACGGCGGCGGAGAGCAGCAGCGTGAGGAAGAGCAGCGCCGCCTGCTGGCGGCCCTGCTGGCGAGCCGCCCCCGAGATCCCGTAGCTGAAGGTGACGCAGGAGCGGCACAGGAAGTGCAGGGAGAGGACCAGGCCGACGGCCAGGAGGCACAGCACGTAGATCTGCAGCATGACGAACTCCCTCTGGCTGTACTCGCAGGGCTTCTCATCCCGCAGCAGCACCAGGATCAGCCACTCGGTGGAGATGATCACCTGCACGCTGAAGAGCCCCAGGGCCACGCCGGGCTCCCCCCAGCCCCGGGCGGCGGCGAAGCCCAGCAGGGCCAGGCAGCGCGCCAGCAGGCAGGAGAAGGCCAGCGAGAAGAGCACGCCGAAGAGGAAGAGGCGGGCGGGGCAGGTGCGCGGGGTGAGGCCCACGACGAAGGGGAAGGTGGCGGCGAAGACGCCGGCCGTGGCCAGCAGGAACATGGACACGCTGGCCACCGTGCCGCCGACGTGGCCGCGCTGGTGCCGCGAGGACACGCAGCTCCACAGGGACCAGAGCAGCAGGCTCGCCAGGAGCGCCGCGCTGAAGAGGAAGCCGGCGGAGGCCAGCGTCTCCAGCACGATGCCCCACGCCGCCCGCCGGTCGCACAGGTACCTGTAGACCGGGTCCAGACCTGCGCCGCAGCCCGGCGCCGCCGCCGCCCCCCAGGTGGTGACATTGGAGGACGGAGGGGGAGCGGTGGAGGTGTTGGCCAGGCTGGAGTTGGCCGCCTGACACAGGCAGGCGAGGGGGGCCCAGACCAGGAGGAGGAGGAGGAGGTGCTGCTGCTGCAGGGGAAAGCCTTCACTCATTTTAACCATCCGCCCTCTGCTCCCTCGCCGCTCCTGTGGTAGGTCGTTCTGTTTTGGTTCTCCGGTTCACCTGAAATGGACATTTCACGCGTGTCGTCAGTGGGCGCTTGCGTTCCTCATCCCGGACGGCGAGGCGAGGACGAGCTAAGCGAAGGAGGCGCGGGGGGACGTGTCGGGGCAAGGCGGACGGGGCGTGTGAGCCGGCGGGGATTAAGAGCGCCGAGGTGAGGCCGCCGCCGCGGGCGGGCGGGCGGGCGGGCAGGCAGGCAGGCAGGCAGGCAGGCAGGCCCCGCCGCCATGTTGGCGCGAGGACGCCGTCGTTTACACAGCATCGCACGCCGGGCAGGCTGGGAGATGGTCGCGCCTGATAGCCGAATGTCACTTCCTCTAACCTGTGACAGAGCCTTTGTTCCCCCGTGGAGGACAAAAAAAAAAAGGCACCTATAGAGTCTTTATCAGCGGAACAACGTGACCCCGGCGCTCAACTCCGACTGACCTTTGCTCGCCCCGGATTCGGGCAAACGCACATTTTCAGACCGCCGCAGCGTTCGCGATTCCAAAATGCGACTCGTAATCGTATAACGATGGAACTGCGGCACGTCGCCCCCCCCGCCCCCCCCCACCCCGACGCCTCTCCGCGCACTCACCGCCCGCTCTCTCGGAGGCGCTCCCGTTCTCTCGGCGTCCGGCTCGGGCCCGCGGGCGCATCAGTGCTCTCGCCGCCGGGCTCCTGGGGACGGGCCCATACCGCCGCTGGCTCGCCGTCACGGGAAGAGCTGGAGGTGCGAGGCCTCCCGGCAAGAAACCTGCACCCGACTGCTCATATTTTCCTCTCGGACCCTGCGTGTGTGTGCGTGTGTGTGCTTGTGTGTGTGTGTTATAGGTGGGGCTCACACACCTGAAGCCAATGATGATGCAGGAGTCCCCTCCTCCCTGCTGCGCTGAATCTAATTTCCCAAAGGAATTTGAATCCTGTTCCCAGATAACATGACCGCGGGAGGCCGGAGGCTCTCACGACTCGTCGCCTCGGATGTGAGCTCAAGGCGGCGAGCGGGACGGTTTTATGTCGTTCCAGGGAGTCCAACTGACTCATCGCCGGTGTCGCCGCGATCCCACACCGGCACTGGTGGGGGGTGGGAGGGGGGCGTTGCCTTAGTTACCGGTAAACCTCAGCCACAACACACCGCTGTTGTTCCGAGCACCTCCGCTCGTGCCCCAACAGGCCGGGCTCACGAGGGCGTGTTCAGCCGGATCCTCAGCTGCTCCCCCGGCTGGCCCCCGATGGCGGAGGGCGGCGAGGCGGAGAAGCAATAAGCATGAGCCGCGTCGCCGCGTTACGCAACGACACAAAACACGTGGGGGCGGGGCCGGGGGGGGGGCTGATGTTTCCAGGCGACCGAGGTTTGGCCGCTGCATCGTCACCGATACCAAAAAAAGAATTCCAGTCATGACGTCGCCTGCCTGCCGTCACCCGCGGAATGTTTGAGATGGAAGAGATAATGGAACATCTGGGCGTCGACCTGCTCTCGCTTTTCTTTTTTTTTTCCACCCTCTTTGGCAGAAGAGGTGGGACCAGGTCTCAGCACCCGGGTCCCAAAGACCGAGCTCCCGTTAGCAGGTCGCGGCGCGGGAACGTCCGATGTGAAGTTGCCTCGTCTGCTTTTGAACAAACGCCCTCACTGACCACTTTATTAGGGACAGGCTGCACCCGGTGAAAGGCCTTCTGCCGCTGTGGCCCGGCGGCCTCAAGGCTGGAGTTGTTGGTTCAGAAGTGCTCCTCTGCGGACCTCAGCTGTAACCGCTGCCTCTCCACCAGCTTGAACCGGTCTGGCCCATTCCCATCTGACCTCTGACCCTAAACAACGCGTCTTCTCCCGGAGGGCCGACGTCTTCTCTGTCTCTCTCTCTCGAGGCGACCGTGTGCGAGAACCTCATCAACCACCTTCTCCTCCCCGTTCCGATGCGCATTTTGATCCCCAGCAGATAGTCCGGACCACGTGGCGCCCCGATGCGACGGCCTGATAAGACATTTGCGTGAAAAGACCAGCAGTTCCCCCATCACGTTCAAGGCGCGGCGCTGTCAGGAAGCCTCGATGTTCCAGCGGTAAGTACCATTATCATTATTAAATGTACCCGGGGAGGATTGTAATTAAGGCGCCGAGGGAAAGTTCATCAGACTGATGGGAAATTTAAATGTAAAGCATTGTTGATTAAAACAAGTATGCAGTCGTTTTGTTTTTTTTGGGGTTTTTTTTTTTTTTAGGTTCCGTCTGTTTGTGACATTTTTCAGCTTTGTGGAAATAAAAGACAAGAATGGATACTTAAAATAACCACATTTAATGCAGCTATCAGGACAAAAACCAGCTCGCGGTACATCTTTTTTCTGTGCTTGCATCACAAAAACACCCCTACGTTCTCTAGCGGAGGGAGGTGTGGTGGTGGGGGGGGTCACACGGCAGCGAGGGGAGGGGTAGGCTAGAGGTCGGGATGAAGGGGCGCTCCTCCTCCTCCTCCTCCATGATCACAGCAGAGTGCATTGTGGGTGGGCTGGAAGCGCACGCTCCTTTGCGTCGCCCGCGGTGTTTACAGTAATCTCGTGAACGGGGAGTAGAAAACGCGATGCAAAGCAGCAGAGATTTAAGGAAGTTTAAAAAAAAAAAAAAAAGACAAAAGGTGAGACAGAAGACGAGGTAAAAACACTGAAAATATATATTTACATTTCGATAGACAGCTAGAAGCAAATACAAGCTAGCGGTGACTCGTGTTTTTGCTTGCGTCCATTGCCGTGGGAGGCGGGAGTGGAGGAGGGGGCGGGGGGGGTCTACGATAAATGGATGAAAGGGGGGATAAAAAGGTGTGTGAAGTTCTCGTCGTATCATTTCAAGTATATATGTATATATATCTTCAAATATATATATACAGTTAACAGTATCATATCAATATTAATATAAAAATAAGAGCATCATTATGCGTTCCGTGCACTTAGTGGAGGAAAGCATGAGGTAGACAGACGAGAGGGCGTTAGGGGCGGGGCCGGCGGCCTTATCGCGGCGAGCCGAGCCGGGGTGAGGCGAGAGGTGGGTGGGGGCGGGGAAAGGGGAAAGGGGGCGGGGCCGAGGAAGGCTGGAGGCCGCAGCTTTAAATGATGCCGTATTTGGCCAAGTCGCTGAGCTCCATGTCGCCGAAGGCCTCCCACGGGCACACCACGGTGATGTCGGTGCCCAGGCCCTCCATGCCGGGGATGTCGTCGCCGAAGCTGCGGGGAGACACGGCGGGCGCCGGCGTGAGTGGGCGTGGCCTCGCGGCGTGGGCCGATTTGATTGGGCCTTTTTTTTTTTTTTTTTTTTGCTCACCCTTTCTGGCCTGGCTTGGGGGCCTTGCTCTTGAAGGTGCGGGTCTGCCTCTGCTTGAACTTGGGTGGGCCCTTCTTGGGCGTGGTGGGGCCGGTGGCTCCGCCGGGGGCCAGGGCGCTTCCTGCTGGGGGGCTGGCGTTCATATCTGCTGCAGGTTTCTGGAAAACAATGTTGCTTTGTTTTGTTTTTTTTTTGGTTTTTTACATGACGCGTTCACACCCTCGATGAGGCCTCTCGCGCTTCTCCGTCCTTCTCCCCTCTTTCGTCCTCTCGCCCCCGTCTGATAATCCTGTTTCCTCCTCTATCTGGCTAATCAGCGAGATTAGGCAGATTAGCGCTAATCCCCCCTCTGATCCGCGATGGACTAATTGTCCTTTTTTTTTTTTTTTTTTCCCCCACCCGAACAACATGGAGGCCACGAGCAACCTCGAACTCCAAACTAGCTGGAGGCGGCGTCAAACTTTGGAACGCTCGCCGCCGCGTGGCTGCGGTCTCGGCACCCCTCCCACCTCTCTGACTTGCCGACACTCATAATCCTATTAAAGCAACATGGCGAAGATGCGGGAACCCCCCCCAGGACCCCCGCACCCCCGGTTGCTTACATAACTCAAAAGCCACCTGCATCAGCACCAGCACATCAACTCCTCGTCCTCCTCTTCTTCTTATCTGGGAGGCCGCGCCGGGCCGAGAAGGTCATCAGCCATCTGCTGCTGCGAGCGCTCGCCGCCCAGCCAATCCTCTTTGCAGCGGGAATTAGGAAACACTCGCACACCTGCGCGCCCCCCCCACCTCACGCCCCCCCGCTCACGCCTCTATCCCCGTCTGGTCTTTGTTCTCTGCGTGACAGAACCGGATCACGGCTCCACCTTCAGCTCCCTCGTTTGCCACGCGGCTCCCTGAGGATGCTCAGCTCCATTTGCGATTCCAAACCCGCAAAACTAAACAGAAAAATCTACACGTAAACCAGGAGCCACGCGGTCGCTGTCGCCGTGGCCACCGTCGCCCCGTCGCCCCGTCGCCACCGTCGCGCCTCCCTCACATCCTCCGGAGCCCGCAAACGGGATGCGGAAGCCGAAGCCGCCCTCACCTGTTCTCACAGATCTCCCAGGAGGCCGCCGCTGATCTCAGCTGCTTCTTCCGCCGTCTCCGGGTTGTGCCGTTGGTGTGTCCGACGGCGGCTTTTATACCCGCTTCCCTAATCCCCCTCGTCCTCCTCTTTCCCAGTCACGTGGTCCCCCCCGGTTGGAGAGGTCAGCCAAGACCTCCTCCCTGCCCTCGCCGCTCCTCTGGCCTCAGCCCTGCCCGTTACCTGCCGTGGGGAGGGAGGCGGGGCCGCCCTGCAGGCTTTGACGGTGTCAGAGATCAATCCAGGCGGATCTTAATCGGGGTTTATCCCTCTAAACCTCAGCACGTCTGCGTGAGGCGGCGACCCGCCGCCGCCGCCGCTCGCGTTTCTGGTCCATGTGAGGCGCGACACGTTCACATGTTGCCATGTCGTTGGCCTCATGTGCACAAACGGCATTTTTTTTTGACCTTCTGGAGGTCTCGACAGCGCGGCCCCTTAACCACGAGGCACTTTGGGAGCTGATACACGTTAGTGGAAAAAAAAAAAAAGCCCTAAATTAAACCGGCTTCCGTTTGCTCACAGTTTAAGCAGCTAGTAATAAGAAAGTGTTTTTGGAAAAACATGAATGCTGCTGGACGTCATTCAAAAAAAAAAAAAAACCCTGCGTTTTCCATTTTCCACACGGACAGAAATTTATTTTTTTTACTCTTATCATTTTTTTCATTCTATAAACATGTAAAAAAAACAAAACGTTTTCCCCATTTCAAAGCTCGCCGGCTGGCGGCACGGCAAACATGGCGGCTTGGCAAAACGCGGCCCGTTAGCCTCGCCGCCGTAACGCAAGATTAGGGCCTTTGGCGTCCTTTGATTTTGTCCCCCGCGTGACCTTTAACGGGAGGATCCTGGATTACTGGAAGTGTGACAAACACTGAGGAGGAGCATGGCACCGCCTCGCAACGACGATAACAGGAAGTTGTGTAAGCGGGCGCTTTCGTCCGATTTCCGCCGCGTCACCGGAGCCAGACCCGCGCCACATCTCCGAAGATGACGTCCGTGTCTATATGGAAGTCTGACCCTCGTTTTGTCCTCATGATTAGAAATTCATTGCAAACGTACAGTCTGAGATTGTTGCACTTGCTAATTATTGTGCATGTTATCGCCTTCAGTATCGTACGGGGTAAAAAAAACTTTGTCACTTTCTTGTATCAGCCTCTTATTTCTCATTCGAAGAATGGGGAAATTAGACGGTGTCAGTGGCGCAAGGCGACGAGTCAGACTAGCTCCAGACTTGGCGCTGGACTGCAGTTTGTTTCTCCATCGTCTTCTAAACTTAACAAAAATGCTAATTCCCCGCGCATCGTGCCCGAGGCTCAAACATCTTATTCATTGGTTTTCTGTTGGAGGACGTCGATTGTTTTCGCTTTGCCAGGCAGCCGGATTCCGCTGCAGCCGCTCCGGAACACGGGGCCCCGCAAGTCCGCAAGCGTGCTCCGGGCCGCCATGGACCAGCCAGTGAGCACGCTAGACAGCAGCGACGGGCGTGGTGTAGGCTGAAAATGACAATGGCGGCTCCTGTGGAGGTCGGTTTGGGTATTTCCAATTATTATTTCCGATCATCTGCTCGGCCTTTTCCAAACAGTTCCCTTGGCCGACCGTCCAGGTTAAATCTGACAGTAGTTGTGGTGACTCTAAGGTGATCAGTGAATATCTACGCTGTTGTGCGGCTAAAATAATATTAGGTCTCGAAAAGCACAGGTGTAATAAAATGCTGGCTGCATTCCATTTAAGCGGCTTCGGGCCCAGCCATGCCAGGGTCGTGCACCGACGCAGAGCGGAGCCATCGCTAATGTCATTGACGCAGCGTGCCGTTATGAATCAAAAATGTCCACTTGGAAAAAGGTCTGGCACGACTACGTCCTAAACAGCCGCACTTGTTGGTCAGTGATTGGCTGCAGTCACATGTTCTCTGATTAAAGTGAATAAAAATGGAAAACAAGTGCCCAGGAAGCGACGTCCAGGTTTTTAGAATATAAACGAGTTTAAGGTTGCTATAACACACATAGGCTAAATGCACCCATCAGCCATAACATTAGGACCACTGCATGTTCACCATAGAATATAATGCAACAGCAATGCAATAAATTCTCCCTTCAGGAGGAGTTTTTATGCTGAATTTTGCTTTAATCTGTTTGAGAAATAACTGGAACCCCAACGCACAGGAGCGGCGTGACCAAAATATTAGGGACACCTCCCGGTACAAGCCAACATCACAAATTGCAGTCCCAATAACGACCATTAAAGTATGTCGGCGCCTCTCTCAGACACATAAAACTCCTCCTGAGGGGAGAACTGATTGCAGGGCTGTTTACATTACGTTCTATTATAAACACGCAGTTGTCGTAATGCTACGGCTGGAATATTTTTCGCGCGAGGGAGGTGAACGATGGATTGTGTGTCGGAGACCGCGCCATTGAGGCCGTTGCGTCTGCCCCTAAAAGGAGAGCAGGACCTAAAGGAGAGCAGGACCTAAAGGAGAACAGGACCTAAAGGAGAGCAGGACGACCGCTAAGCCTCTTTAGCGGCATGAGGGCCGGAGACAGGAAGGAGCTGGCCTCCTTAGCGGCATTCTGCACCGTCACATAATCACGGGATTCCGTGTTTATAGGTTATGAACCGCCGGGGCCGCCGCCGCGGAGGTCAGCGTGCGGGAACGTGGTGGGAAGGAGGTTCATCTGCAGGATCCCAGATCCCAGAAATCGCACGTTCGTTCGTCCCATCCAGGCCGGCGGAGCCCCGCCGTTCACACACACACACACACACTCACG
>CAAKHG010043939.1:0-14795 GCA_901007715.1 Dactylopterus volitans
GCGCGCGCACACACACCCCCACACGCACCCACACGCACGCGCGCACACACACACACACACACACACACACACACACACACACACACACACACACACTCCTACCAACTCCATCCTCCCTCCGCTGAGTGATTACCCTCCTTCTCCCATCCTCCCAATCTCCTCTGCATTAATTATGACACTGGTAATAAAAGAAAGTGTTTAACAGGGAGGAAGCGCAAATGAGCAGAAATTGATTGGGCCTTCTCTCGTATTAATTGATTGCGCATACAACCATGAATATCTCCAGATGGAGGAGGAGGGGCAGGAGGAGGAGGTAAGGGAGAGAGAATTAAGGAGGAAGGTGGGACAGTGGGAGAGGGGGATGAAGGGTCACGAGGTGCCGGCGGCTGCTTTCTTTTTTTTTCTCTGAATTTCAAATGATTCAAATTTATCAGGGCGATGGGATTGGGCGGCCGCGCCACCCCAGCAGCCGCCGCGATCTCGCCCCGCCGCCGCCGCCGCGGTTCGCCCACCGGGCTGATGCAACCAAACGGAGAAGTCGGAAACTCCGGGTGAATTCCGCCGGTGATGGATAATCCAAATGGCATGAGGGAGTAGCAGGAGGTTTTCCAGGAACCATTAGCGCCCCCCCTCCAACCCACTCCTGCTCTCCACCCACCCACTGATTAGCTTGGGGCTGCATATAATAAACAACGGTTTGGTAATAGGCCTATTAACTGTTTTTTGAGGGAAAGAGCTATCAAAGAAACTCCCTGCATCGCTCTAAAGTTTCGTTCTCGTTTATTATTTTTTTTAATCATACACAGCCATCAGCCATAACATTACGACCACCTGCGTGTCCACCATAGAGTATAATACAACAGCCCTGCAATCAGAGTTTTATGTTGAATTGTGATTGAATGTGTGTGAGAGAGGTGTCGAAATGTTTGAATGATTGTTATTGGGGCTGTAGTTTTTGACGCTGTTGAACCGAGAGGCGTCCCTAATATTTTGGTCACCCTACTGCATATGAGCGGGATGATTGATATTCTACAATAAACATTCAGCAGTCATAATGTTATGCTTGCTTGGTGTAAAGTTGGAGTTATTAAGACAAATAATACTTCAATTAAATTAATTAATTATGCCTTTTTTTTATTATTATTTTTTTCTAAGACCAGTTCAAAGCATCAGCGCTAGAAATGAAAAATCATGTCTTCAGGTTAAAATGACTTCAAATGAGAAAAAAAATCCTGCTTTTAACTCCACACGACTTTTCATCTGCAGTCTGAGGCGAAGACTTGTGACTTTAGAGTTATGTAACATCTGACCGGCCAGATTGTGGCAGGGTGGATGCTCGGCTCTGGGCGCCGATGATAAAACCCTCCTTCATGCCGCACGCGGGCGGGAACATCTACACATGCTGTACTTTGGGTCGGTTATGCAATCCGGCGAGTTCCCACATCCAGCTGTTTAACGCAACTTTCTGTTTGGTGGGGGGGGGGGGGGGGGGGGGCTCTCACCAGGGAGAACATGATGGATTTTCTGAGGCAGTTTTTTTGGGGGGCGAAGAGCCCTCCGGGAGGAGAAAGGTCATGGTGAACATGGCCGCCGGCGAGGAAAGTGGTTGCAGGACCCCGAGGGAGCGCCGCTCTGCCCCTGATCCCAGTGATCCTTCACAGGTGGAACACTGGTCTTAAAGTCCGACTTCGGTGGGCACCAATTTCAAAATGAGATAAAACAACAAAGCTAAGTACTCAAATTAGGAATCAACAATTCCTTTTAAAAACCACACTGTACTATACTATAGCTAATATATGTATATTTTGTATCCAGCAGTATCTGAAGCGTTTTAGATGCCGCTAATAGGGGCTCAACATCTAATGATCAGTGATGCTGATTTTTTTTATTTTTGTAATTTAAAAATAATCAGCCTCAAACAACAGTTTCTCTACACATCAGGGGTCCCGGCTCAAATGGGGGCCCGCGGCGTATCTAGAGTCAGCGTGGGGCCCCCCCGAGTGTGCGGTCCCCTGCTTTAGACCGCCGCGTCAGGTCTGTTTTGGGAGCGCTACCGAGTTGAGATGGAGCGATCGGTGCTCGGGGCCGGCGCGGCTGTGGATGCTGGAGGAGCTCATTGAAATGCATGGAAGCCGGAGGAGGGACCCCAGGTGGCGGCTTCACCAACCCCCCCCCCCTCCTCAGACCACCTCAGCCGCACATGGTCATTACTGGCCGAGCCGCGGGTCACCACTGGTGCTCAGAAGTGAGCCAATTATTATCACCTGACAGTGATTAAAAAGGACTCGGGACAGAGACGTTATGGGCGCTATCCTGAGCTGGAGTGACGGCAGAGTTATTACTTTGGCATTTATTCATCGTTATGGAAACCGGAGTCCATTACCATTCCATCCAAGCATGTGCTGCGGGGGGAATTAAGACAATATTTCTGCTATTATGGCTTAATCTCCCGATACGGCTGAGAATGAAAGTTGCATATCGATGTTATGGCACTTTGAGTTACGGTTAGACCCAGATATGAGGTCATATGGAGCCCCGATGGCGGCTCCTGTGGACACAAGTGGGACTGACGCCTGTAATCCCCCTTGATTGATCCTCAGCAGGAGGATATTTTTACGCAGATCTGTAATGACGCTCCTCCGTAAGCAACCGGGCGCGGTAATTTATTTTGCAAAGAATGCGTGCTTGGTAAGTTTCGGGGTTTTTTTGGGGAACGCGGTTGTGATTACCGCCAACTCGCTTCTAACGTCCACGCGCGCAGGGGCGGCAGATGGAAATTACTGTCGCTAATGCGCTAAAAGTGGTGCAATTAATCTTCTGTTTGTTGAGATCGCGTTTTTTTTTTAATTTTTTTGTGCGGATGGTGCCTGATTAACTAAATAAGCAAATGGAGTGGCTAATGGCTCGCCGTTATACCGAAGGAGCAGCTACCCTCAATTAGGCATCTTGCCTCTCTTCCTCACTTCCTCCATCAACTCCCTTTTTTAGCGTCTTCCACTTGGGCTGTTTAAAAAAACAAAAAAAAACAAAGAAGAGCAACGACGAGACGAAACACAAGCAAACACCCCGCAGTCCTGCCGGGGGCGTGGGGGGGGGGGTTCAGGGGTAATCCTTTCCAGTGAGGAAAAGGCTAGAAGATGCCACCAGAAAGTTTCGAGCGCCGCTTACGTCACCGGCCCGGACCGCCGAGGTACATCAGGCTCCAGGATCCGATGGGCCTCACCGGAATGAAAAGAATCCCCCGCCTTTGCCGCGAATGCAAAACCCGCACGGCTCAGACATGCCAGTGCTGCGCTCTAATAACATCAAGTCTTCCCGTGGCGGTGAGTCGGGGCTTGTCTCTTCCTGCTCCTGACGAGTGCGGCGCCAACGCCTAAATGGCTGTTTTTCGGAGCCTCAGGTGCGTTACAGCGCACCCCCCCCTCCCCCCGAGAGGCTTGACCTCGCTACACTCCAGCCAGAGGTGCTATCAACAGACTCGACTGCTCTGTTTACTCTCCACTCCCTGCATGGACACTAAAAAAAAAAAAGAAATAAGAAAAAGAGCTTACCTTCAAGCCTCGTTGAAAGGCCGGGCAGACCCAGCCAGGAAGCCCCACTTCACGCCACAAAAGTAAAAAAAAAAAAAGGTATTCCAGCAACCCGATCTGCCGCTCGCTCGTCGGGAGCCTGGGACGGTCCTCCAGACGCCAGGCGATTTGTTGCCGAGCTCAGCGAAAACGCCGCACTTCCCCTCGTCGGGCGGGCTGGGGAGCACCCGGCTGCAGACAGGCAGACACGAGGGTTGCCTGGAACTGGCAGCTTCAACTGCTGCCGAGTTAAATAAATAATACGCCGTGCTCCTTTTGGCTCGCGGTTGAATAGGCTAGATCAGGTTCCGCTTTTAAAGGGCCCTGCAGCCCGCTGCTAAGAGATCAACACACCCTCTGTTGTAAAACCGGAGTTTTATTAGAAAACAGCTCAGGCAAAGATCCCAGTAGACAGCGCTGGCACACAAAGACACAGACGGGGCTGGTATGTAGTCAGGTCAGGGTCTGGGAGTCGGTGTCAGGGTCTGCGGAGGGACTGACGCTGGAGGAGGGCGAGTTATCCGGGTATGACTCCTGCGCTCGGGAATGTTCCGCGGGGCCGACTCCGAGGAGTGCGATCAAAAGGCCGATCAGTCAGACTCAACAATAACACGGCGAGAGGCCTCAGGTGCGAGGAAGCGGGCGGAGGTCAGCGCCGCCGCCGCCGCCGCCTCCCGCTCAGACCGCCGGCTGGGCAAAGCCGGGTCAGGGCCGCCTTCTGAATGGATCGATATAGCGGGTCTAGCCTCTGCCCCTTTAACCCTTTTAAAATAGATTCAATAAAAACTATAACAGCGTCAGCATTCGTTCTATCAGCAAGCGATCTCTCTCTCAGCGTTGCGCCTTTCAGGTGAGCGCTTGAGTCACAGGTTGATGGCGTCGCTGGGTGACGCACGCTTGGCGATACGAGAAACAAACCTTCTTATTGCGGATAAAAGACCTTTGTACTACAAATGGTGAACAATTCTTGGAGTTTCATATTGGATTTTGTGTGTGAGAGAGGGGTTGACATATTTGAATGATTGTTATCGGGACTGTGATTTGTGATGCTGCTGGACTGTACTGGGTTACACTGAGAGGGGTCCCTAATAATTTGGTCACTCCAATACATATGAGTTGGATGACCAAATTATTAGGGACCCCTCTCAGAGTAACCCAGTACAGTCCAGCAGCATCACAAATTGCAGCCCCAGAAACAGTCATTCAAATATACTAACACCTCTCTCAAACAGATAAAAAACAAATTAAAAAAATCAAACATCAAAACTCCTCCTTAAGGGAAAATTTACTACAATTTTGTTGCATTATATGTTATGGTAAACATGCAGCGGTTTAAATTTTACAGCTGATCGGTGAACAACATAATTGTTTTGAATAAAAACAGCCTTTTTTTTTTAAAAAAGTCACAGGCCAGTCACATTAGAGGACTCTGGAATATTAGCTTAAATGCGCATTCATCTTATCAGCGCGTTACATGTCAGCCAGTCAGTGGCAGGACACGGCCGTTCAGAAATGATATTTTAAAGCAACTTTTAGCATTATGTTAGCATTAGCACGTTTTTAGCATTACAAAGTCTGCTCACCACAAGGCTGCAGGACTAGTTTGATACCTTGTTGCGAACATCGTCCCTGTCAGCTGTGTGGCCAATTTCGGCCCATAACTCCCTCTCACCAGCTCCACTTCCGGAGTAAAAATGCCAAGTATTCGTGTGCGGCAGCGTAAATATGTGCAGGGATGATTTAAGCTAGCTTTTCAAATATGTACGCCACAATGTCTGAGCGACCTCGGCCTTCCAAGAGCATCAGGCTGAGGTTTTTTTTTTTTTTTCCAGCAAGGCAGACAGAAGAGACTCCAAGCCCAGTGGAAAAACATACACACACACACACACACCCAGGCGTACACACACACACACACACGCGTGCGCGCAAGCATCCGTGTCACTCATGAGAACACGTCTGATGGCCGAGCAGCACAAGGCGGCGCGTGTCCTCCCGCCAGATGCGGGGTCGGGATCCGATCGAGCCGCTCCAGCTGGCCGGGAGGGAGGAACGTTTTCTGCACGAGGGTCTGTAACTTCGTGCCGCGGCCGGCCGAGCGGCCGAGCCGCCGAGCTGAGCCGCCGAGCCCTGCAATTACAGACTGACTGCGAGGCTGCCCCCCCCCCCCCGGCCGCACTGGCCACTAATTCCAGCCTTGCCGTGGCGCAATCGCAGCGCGGAACCATTAATGCTTCATCTGCGCCCTCCGCAACGCAGGATGTAAGAAGTCTACTGCAGCCCGGAACCTCCCGTTTCGAGAAAAAAGAAAAAAAAAAGTTGCTTTTCATCCGATGGCTTATTAGCCGAACGACGAAATCAGGGAGCGGAAAAATCTAAAAAAAAATAAAAATAAAAAATCAGAACGCTCACATCCCGTCGCGACACGAGAAACAGCATCCGGCCAGTCTCTGGACTCCCCGGGCGCTGTGGTCCGAAGGTCTCGGTATGGCAGGCTAACCAAAACCAGTTACTGCCCAAGACGATTACGAGTGGGTTTTGAAGAAATGCGGAAAAAAAAAAGCCGCAGTGCTTTTCACTTTAAATCATAATATTAAAAGGTGCAGCCAGACCTTTTTCCACCGGGATGTGGGGAGCGATCTGCCTGTGCCAGACTGGGTTTCCTATAACTTTTTTTTTTTTTTTTTTTTTTTTGCACATCAGCGAGTAATCGACCCTCTTTGGGAATGCAAGAAAAACATAATTTAATAAACCCCGGTTGACAAGACAATGACAAGCACAGAAAAGCCAGCGAGGAGGCTGCCGCCTGCACAAAGACACCAGAAACACTTGTTGGATCCGGCATCACAAACGCGATGATGAATGTGCGGCTCCTCTCTTTTCATTCGGTTGCAAATGAATCAATGCTTTCGGACAAAAACAAGCAATTTTTCGAGACGTCGGCGACGCCGCGATGGGCATTTTGTCATTATCATTTGGCGCTTCGTAGCCATAACAAATCACGGAAAGACGGATGAGTCAAGTAAACAGTGAAGCAATCTCCCGGGGGGGCTGGCTTTGGACTGTTTAAGACGCCGCCGCCGCCGCCGCCGCCGCCGCCGTACAGCGCAGCTTTCAAACAAATGACGAAAAGCCAGTCAGAAAACGCTTGGAAATGTTTCATCAGTTAAAGCGCTCTTCCATTTGGCCCGCACGGCCCCAGCGGAGCCTGATGGCTTTCCCAGCAGTGCACCACCATCCTTATTTATTTTTTTCCCCCCCACCGCATCAAGATCCTCCTACCTTATCGTCCGCACTGAGATGCAGTACTTCCACATTAGACTCCACATGCCCCTGACATCGTCAGGCTAGAACCGGCGAGATTTTTGGTTCAGCTCTGGTTCAGAGCCAGAGAGGAGTGAGGAACCACGGCCCCCTTTCCTGAGCGCCGCGGGGCTGCGATGGGTCTTCATGAGCGGGGAGCAGTCCTCCTACCAGCATCCACCCATGCCGCTCCTTCCTCCTCTCGCCGCTTGACCGCAAAACATGTACCCGTCTTTTCCTGCCTCCGAGGAAAAATGACTCATTCCCCTGCCACTTTTGGCTCGCACACGGGCTCACGCTCCTCTTCACTTCCCCTTCTTTGCGCTACCAAGTAAGGCAAGTCACCGAGCGGGCCAGGCCGGGGGCAAAGTCTCCCTGTGGCACTTCTCACATTCCACCAGCCGGCAGTATCTCCTTCCCCAGCTGCTGCCTCATAATTCCCCAGAAATCACCTCTCGGAGGCGGCGCGGGAGGTGTGAAAGTCGGACAATGGTTTATTCTCCCCGCACCGCTCCCCGCCGTGTCGGGTCTCAGCCTTTTTCGGGGGCTGGAGGGATGTGACACGGCGGCCGAATGGGCGGATCCCGTTTTGGCAACGCCGGCCGGGCCCTTTTTGATGTGTCACTTACCAGCCGTTTCTGCACAAAAAGGGGTGGCAACCTCCTAACCTCACGGGCAGACTATTTAAGGTCGGAGGAGGCAGCAGAGGCAGAGGAGGCGGCAGCGGAGGCAGCGGAGGAGGCTTCAAAGCCAGCGCGAGACTCTGCAGAGTTACCTTCATTAGCAGTTTTGCTCTGTCTCACCAAGCGGAGCTCCAGCGGGGAGCCCTCCTCGGATGCCAATCCATTCCGGTTGTTTAATATGCAGGGTAATGCAGCACGCGCAGGGCTGCGCAGAATACGACGGCCGAACTGCTGGAGCGCTGGACCGGAGAGCAGTAAAACGCTGCATCGTTATCATAAAGCTGCGACCACCAGTCGTCATGTTTGATTTTTTTGGACGGAGTTCTCGCGACGGGGCCACGCCGTGTCCTTCATTGCAAGCAGAGCACTGGCTCTAAAACGCACGATGCATAGGCGGGTCCCTGACGGGTCCGTCTGCTCCCCAGAACAACACGGTTAAGCGTGAGCAGGGAATTAGCTTCGGAAATAGACACAAACGAATCTGCGCGTGAATCTGCTGTCCCGCAACACCGGAGGCATTTAAGGTTCTGCTACCGGCAGAACCTTAAATGCGATCGCTTGCCCGGCCTTCTGGAATACCTCGCAGGTGCCCTGGTGACCGCAGATCATCTACTGTGTAAGTGTGCACCTTCCTGCGGGCGCCATCCCAAACAGGTTCTTGCTGAATATGAAGTGGGCACGTGGCGACGGGCCCGATTGGCCCATGCCAGGAGTCTGCCTTTGTTATTTTAGAGGTTTAAGAATAGGCTAGTATTTTCGCTCCCTGCTGGCCTCGGTGGCCTTCCTCTGAGCAGCTGCCAAACATTTATCTGTCACTCCCATCGGCCTGTCAGACCCCCCACACCCCCCCCGACCCTGGACTCTCATGGCAGGGTCAGCTATCACCAGTCAGAAAATACTCTTGATCCTTGATGTGGCGAAAAAGCCTCGCAGCCCCTGCGACTCGCCTTTTAGCCGCTCCCCTTAGCGGCCTGGAAGCGGCGAGAAAACAACGCGGAAGGCAGAAGACATACGGCAGACCTCATTAATACTTCATACAAACTCATCAGCAAACGCATCGATATCACTCCGTGCCACGCCGCCGGCTACAGAGCTCTGATTTACAGCGGCTGCGGCCCGGAGTTGCCGCGCGTGTTCACGCAGCAGATTGATTGGACAGGGGTGGGTGGGTGGGTGGGTGGGGGGTGTGGGTGGGTGGTGGGGGGGCCCTCAGACTTTCATGTTCCCATTTCACGCCGTGAAGAAAAATCACAGAGCGTTAACGATGACAGCGACCGCGACGAGGCGGGTCGGCCGCCGGATGGCGGGGCAGCATTCGGCGTGAACGCAGCTGCTGGCACGTGCCAGAGTCACACACTGGCCCATAAATTAAACCAAGTAGATAAAATACCATGACAACAAGTCCTCCAACGGAACCGCCGAGTAGGTGCAAAATTAGGGTGTGCGCGTCAGAGCCAGGCCATCGCGCGACCGCGTCCGCGAGGGTCCACGTGGACTGAAACACGTAACACAGCCGGCCTGATTTCCGAAAACATCTTTGCGACTACTATTTGGAAAAAGCTGACCGGGGATCCACGTGGTCGAGACCTTTGAAAGCCGTGACATGTTGTACGGCTGCTGCAGGCGCACATGGAGCCAGGAAAGTCTGAGATGGAGGCGGACCGGGAATGCGGGGAGTCCGCGGGACCCTCCAGCGGGCCCCCGCTCCGACCCTCTGATTCAACACGTACACGACGAGTAAGCGTCGAAAATCGACAACGTTACACGACGTGTCGCCGCCGTGGTTTAAGGTCTGGTTCGCTTTAAGGGGGCCAAACCTTTTGGTCATGGAAAGATCAGGGTCAAATAAGCACTTTTGCTGAGGCGATTTCCTCCTTTTCCTGTGGTCATAATTGCTAAAACCATGAGAATGAGACACGTCTCTTAAATCTCAATAAAAGCCTTTTCTTTTTTTTCTTTTGCTGCTTGAATTTATGAGCTGCCCAGTCGTTTCCTCTGGGGGAGGAAAGTCCGAACAATGACTAAACTGAACCGCAGGCCTCATCTACCTACTAAGTGGCCTAAGAATTAAAAAAAACAAAACAAACCGAAGGACATAAGCATTATTTAGGTGGGCCAGCGTGAGTCATGGGAGCCTCTGGAGATTCACCTGAGATTAATGTGTATTGAATGAGGGGCTCGGGCGGCGCGAGCTGCCCACCTCCCCCCTCCCGGGATCGGCCTGATAAAGACCAAGGGCCCGCTTCATGTCCTTTCATGTCATGAAAGCCCAGATCTGGCCCTCATTGGACACGACTCCCTCTGGTTCTCAATGAGCGCGCAATGTCAAAGTGTCTGTTAACTTCAGATAAAAACACTGTAATTCGATGAATCCTTTGGGAAGGGGAGGGGGGGGGTCAGGGGGGGCAAGCGAAATGCAAAAAGAGAGCCAGTTTCATGCGCAATTATTCTGTCGGCAGTTAACGGCGATGGGCCACGTCTGCCGGGGGGGATAAAAAAATGAATGAGGGGGGAAATGTGAGGCAGAACGTGAGGCAGCGAGTGTGAATGATGAAGCCGGGTGGTGGGTTGGTTGGGTGGGGGGGGGGGCGAAGGGGCGCGGGGTTGTCCTCTGCGCTAATGAACTTCCATGTTTGGACAGTTTGATATGGGCCACTGACCCAGAACAGCAGATTGGGTCGAGCTCCATCGAAGAGTCGTCTCACCTCGCTGCACTGAGCTCGCGCTCACACAATCAAAGGGTTTGGTTGTTTTTGGGTTTTTTTTTTTTCTCCCCTCCTTTCCCTCAAGCCTGTTAGCTCAATAGCTGTTATTGTTAACGCCGGCTATTAACAGACAGGTAAATCCATTAGTAGAGGCACATTGATTTACTGGAGATGAGATAACCCGGGTACAACCAAAATAACACGATCCTCATGTGTGTGTTTTTGACTGGCCGCAAAAAAAAAAAAAAGCATCGTAATATTTTAAACTATGACTCAGGCCGCATCGAGATGAAAGCCGCGGAGCTGTTAACGAGCGCGGCGGAGAGCCGGCTCGCCGTAAATGGGCTGCAACGATTAATCGATGACTAATCCACTACTGACTCAATCGGCAACTATTTTGATAATCGACTCATCGTTCCGAGTCTTTTTTTTTAAGAGGGAATAATCCAAATTCTCTGATTGCAGCTCCCTAAACATGAGTATTTTCTGGTTTCTCTGGTCTATGACAGTAAAGTGAAGGTCTTTGGGTTGTGGGCTGCTGGTTTGAGGACGTCTTCTTGGGCTTCGGGGAACAGCGATCAACGATTTTCACCGTTTCATAGACCAAAAAAAAAACAAAACATTGATTATTTTTATTTACTTTGCGTATCAGGGCAGCAAAATTGATTTAAAAGATGTGTACGCCGCCTCTCTGTAGAGGCTGGTTGAGATAAATGAGATTTTTGCTTTCATTTTTTGCTTTTGTTTTATTTATTTAAATTCTTTTATTTGTTGGTGCGTCTCTATTAACTTTAGGCACTTGAATTGCAGTAAACATGGGATTTTTTTTAAAAAGGGAATCCAGGTAATTGTTCATTTTCAGAGAGCCTTTTCTATATTATGTTTACTGCTGCTCTTCAACAAAGCAAAAGTATTTCTTACTTGATTACTCGATGGAATAATTGATAGAATACTCTATTACTAAAATAACCGATAGCTGCAGCCCTACACTGCAGTCCTGAATATGAGATGTATATCCACAAGAGACGGATCAGGGTGGGACCGGGATAATCGTGACTAGTCGACTAATTGAAAAAATAATTGATAGATTAGTCGACTACCGATACGGTCGTTAGTTGCAGCCTTAATGAGAAGTCTATTAAGGTTCCAGGTTCTTTATTGTCGTACTGGAAAACAATGAAGCTGCCCCGTCTAGCGGTGATCCTGTGTGAGGAGGAGGAGGAGGAGCGAGGACCTGAGGAGGGAACCCGTGCAAACACAAGGAGAACCTGTAAACTCCAAAACCAAAAGGACCCGGGGCGCTGACGAGCTCATTTGGTGAGAAGGCGCCATTAAAATGTAACGGTAGAACGTCCAGATACTCTCGGGGCTTTTCGCCTCGAACTTCAGCAGTTTTCCGCTGCGGCTGTCTAAGACGTGCAGGGCTTCGCCATCGATCACCAGGTCGTAACGCCGACTTGTGCAACATCAGTGCCTCGTTATCCCGCATGAGATGTGGAGGGAAGAGGCTTGAATATCAATTTAAAACCCGGTTTTAGTCGGCGGCCTGTTTTTTGCGTTTTGAGTCGCGCAAATTCCGCCTGCTGATCTGGAGACCCGAAGCAGCCTGGATACTGGAGACAAGGTCCCGGTCTTAGGTGGCTGTCGCTGATCTCTAATGAACGGCACCATCACACACCATGATGAGAGTGCCTCTCCTTTGTGCTGAGCCGGCGCAGACCTGCATCTCATTACCACCTGATACCCCGATAGGGCTCAAAAAACCCCCTCACGGACGCTCACCGGTTCTGTCGCACTCCAGCGCGAGTGGCTCATCCCCGGGGCCTAATGAAATGAGTCCGCAGTGTCCAATCAAAGGCCGGCGCTTAAATGGAAAAAACACACAGGCATTAAGCCGTGCCGGGGACGCTTCCGTCGCCCCTCCCTCGGGGACATGCGTGGAGGAGAAATGTGGGGGGGATGGGTAGGACTCATGAATAAATATGACCCGGAAGGTGCGTGACACCCGGAGATGCTCCTCTCCACATCGCACGCCCCCCATTCTGTGATTAGTAATCTCTGAACCTGGCCGGGCGCCGGCTCGGTTGGGCCGACCCAGCGGGTGCCCGTCCCGCTATAAAGAGAAAACCAGGTTTAACAAAAGGCCATTAAAATAATAATAATAATGATAATGATCTAAAATTAGCTCACAAACCAAGTGTGTCTCTTATTTTGGCAACACGGCTCCGCACTGTAAAGCTCGCCGGGATGTTTCAAGAAAGATCGCATTTAATAACAAGCTTTGTGGCTGCTAAGTCATCGGAACCACATTCGGGATCCGCAGCTCTTGAGGAACGATGTCTTAATAGCCCCCAAATGTCACAGCTCATTTTCAATTTTCATTTCATGCCTTCAAACCGGCTGCTAAATAATGAACTACCAACTAAGTTATTGGTTCACAACAGACATTTGGAAACTTTAGCTAATCCCAAGGTGGCGGGAACACGGCAGGAACAGCCCCCCCCCCCCCTTGCTCAGCCCTTTCAGGATTTCAGTTTCGGCTGCCGCTCGCAGACTCACAATAGTGTTATTACAGCCTTGGCGGCAGCATAAGTTTACGCCACGCAACCAGCGGAATGGATAAGCGGAATGGAGCGCAACAAGCTGCAAGACGGCAAGACCGGCGCCGCTTCCCTCCGCGCCTTCGCCCCGAGGAAGTGTCGACGCGGCGGCGGTTTTTACGTTGTTTATTACATCAGCTCCCGATCGGGTCGGCGGTGCTATAAAACGGCCCGCGTCGCCTCGTGAAATCTCTCCTCCGCGCTGCTGCCGAGCGCCGACCAGACGTACGCGGACTCGTATATAAGGAGAAACCTCAATAAAACGAGCGCGGCGGGCGTGAAGGTCAGGTGGTAGGTAGGTGTCCACCACCTCCACAGTTGCGGCGCACTGACGCGGATTTCTCCTCTAATATGCTGCTGCCAGAGGTGCAAGGTCTGGACCTGGGTTGGCAATTGTTTTTTTGGGGTTTTTTTGTTTACCTGTACGTGGCTAATCCCTCAATTTCTCTCTATTGTGGTTTGGCCGTGTGACGCTGGCAGCCAGCGAGCTAGCATTAGCTATAAGCGGGGGCCAGATCCAACAAAAGAACCTGCGCCGCGTGGGATCGACTCCTTTACCGCTTCACCTCTGGCAGCCGCGGATGCGACTCGTCAAGTATCCAATTTACGCTACACTTATAGCTCAAATGGAGGCGGCTCGGAGCGCTTAACGGTATTGCCTTCCATGCGCACTCACACTCGTACAATGGGCTCGCCTTCCCATCGGGCACAGCTCAAAAGTTCAAGGCCAGGGGGTCAAACTGCGAGCGACCAACCAGCCAAGGCTATCTGTCTCATGAGTCCGGTCCATCTCGCGTTTTATGGCACAGCGGCCATGATAGTCTCATGAACTCTGGAGGCAAAACGCACCGGCAACCGGGAAAATTCAGCGTTCCACTTTCGCTGGAGTCCGGAGGAGAGAGAATGTGGAAGCAGATGTGCGGCCATTAGGCTCGTTTTACTCAGACTTCACAAAACTCCCGCGGCGCCGCAGAAGACATCCGGGCCCACGTGACTCTTTCATCCCCGCTTCTGTCAAATTTCCACATTTCATAAGAAAAAAAAAAAAGAAAGAACGTGCATCAGTGACGGGGGGCGGCGGACTGGAGGGCGCGTTTGGCCTCACGCTGCTTGGCCAATCGCAGTAAGTGGGACCACACACACAATGGGCTGAATGCAGGAGCTTGTCAGGGGCCATTCGACAATAGCACTTTCATTCAGAACAGCTGACCTTACAGACACGTGCCCCCCCCCACCACCCCCCCTTAACCCTGCAAACCTCTCAAACAAAAAGAATAAACGCACCGTGGGGGCCAAGAACGTGCCGGCTTGCCCGTCACTCACGTCCGGTCCGACCACGTCACAAAATGACCCAAAAAAGGCTTGACGTCCGCGTGCCGTTCACATTTTTTTGACGCCTTTCAACCGAACGCCGAGCGGGACTTACCCTTTATAGAAGCCATGCAGAGGCTGGAGACAGAGGAACTGCCAGTAATCCAGACAAAAAGCTTTGAACTTCAGCATTTTTTTTTTTTTTTTTTTTTGTCAGCCACTTACAAAAGCTTAGATTTAAAAAAAAAAAAAAAAAAAAAAAGTCACGAGAAGGCCTATCAAGAGGGCCTTACATGTAGAGGCACAAAGGAAATCCTGCACAGTTTAGGCTGCGCCGCATCCACACTGACACCCCGCATGGCTCAGTCCCATCGCAGCATCTGCCTGAGCGTATGTGGGCCACGCGGAGGGGTGCCTGCCCACGAGGCGTCCCCCCCACCCCCCACCCCCCTTTTTGTGCCGCTCCGTCCCGTCTGCGCTTCAGCTCCCGGCGCCTTGACGGATGCGGTCAGCGTCGTCCGGTCCGCCGCGGTCCCTCCTGGAGATGGTGGGCTGGAGAGCTGTCCTGACACAACCTGACCCCCCCCCCCTCCTCCAGACCCCCCCCCCCCCCCCCCCCCCCCCCCC
>CAAKHG010043941.1:0-11515 GCA_901007715.1 Dactylopterus volitans
GGGGGGGGGGGGGGGGGGGGTGGGGGGGTGGGCGAAGAACTTCTGGGGCAGAGAGTCAGTGGATATGGATGAGATGTCAAACAGGGTGGTCCGCCTTTTTTTTAAATTCCAAAATGAAATCCGATTTAAGTGATGAGGACAAACCGGAGCGGGATGATCGCGTTCACGCAGCGCGCTCGTTTCTTGCCCTTTTATCATCAGGCATCCGGTTTCCTGACATTTACGTTTAAAAAGGAAATAAACTTGTGCCTCCGTGGTCGGGGCGGTGTTTCCCGTTACCGCCACATGGGGGAGCCGGATTATAAACCCAAAAATCACCTTTCCTCAAAAAAGCCTGGGAGAAAAATCTGCTGAATGACTGAATCTATAAATCCAAAACATCATCTGACGGGGGCCCAAAAAAAAGAAGGTCCGATTAGTCATTAACACGGGATCATTTTAACACACCGGACGTTTCAGACTTTATTCACATGTCAATTTAATACTTGATTGCGATCAGACGTCGCCAGCTTACACCCGGAATCACTGATTGAGAGGTCGAAACAAATAATATACGTAGTTTACTGCTTATAATGCGCCATTATTCCAGTTTGTCCTGGTCATGACCGTTAAAACATTCATGAGGAAATTCTCACTAGATTAGAAGGCTTAAATAAAAAAAAAAATCTCCCTGCTGTTTTTTTTTTTGTTTGTTTAAAAAGCACATAACTAATTTTAACGAGTTTGATGAGAATATGAGGTCTCAGCTTCCTGTATTTAAACCACCATGTTCATAACAGACTGTCTGAGGACGGCGGACTCCAGTTTGGCAGGTTTTTTTTGTTGGCCCGTCGCCATCTCGCTCGTCAGTGCCCGCAGGCGACAACGACGA
This sequence comes from Dactylopterus volitans, assembly GCA_901007715.1. Lineage (NCBI taxonomy): Eukaryota > Metazoa > Chordata > Actinopteri > Syngnathiformes > Dactylopteridae > Dactylopterus > Dactylopterus volitans. Next base: position 872 of record CAAKHG010043941.1, read on the forward strand.
GATGGGTGGATCTGGCTGAGGTACAGGCCGGTTGCCGCGGTAGCAACCTGAACATCCCCAGGTTAGCCGCGCCCCTAAAGGTCATGTCTGCTCTATCATCTATTTTAACTCTAAGGGCGACTGGAATCGACTAAACAAAAAAAAAGACCTTGAGCTCGAGAGGGGACAAAAAAACAACAAAAAAACGTTTACTCACAGTCTGACTTCCTTTTGCAACCACAGTCGCCCCCTGCTGGCCACTGGGAAGAACGCAGGGTTACGGCCTGTGCGTTTAAATGTGCAACTTGTGTACAAGCGGTCCGTTTACTGTAAGGCACTTTGGAAAATAGTGTTAATAAACACGTAAAAAGAACTATGATCGACTAATAGAGGACAATAAATCGGTCTTCTTCCGTCAGTTGGCCAAGAGGAGGCCGCTGTTGTTGGAGCTGCCTCGCCGGATTTCCGTGACCAGGTGGTGGAGCTTCTCCGACAGCGCCACCTGGTGGGGAGAACAGCGGAGCGGGGGAGGGGGGAGGTGCATTCAAGCGGGTTCTTTGGGATGCCGCGTGCTCAAGCTTCCAGCAGAGGTGGAGTTGGCGCGAGGGGCCACTCACTCACCGTGTAGGCGTCCGGCTCCTGCAGCCGCTTGTGCCGCGCGTGCAGCGTCTGGAGGGAACCTTGGACCTTCACTCTAGTTTCCGCGGCGCCGCGCAGAGGGTGCGTGACCTGGGGGGGGGGGGGGCGGGAGACACGTTCATGGGAGGCCGAACCGAGCCGGCTCGGTCCCCCGGCTGTCCCGAGAGCGAAGCTCAGACGAAAACCCAACGGGAACCCGTCCACGAGTGTCATTTAACATTCATGTGTGTCCATAATACACACGGATCAAGCTTGACGTTAAACCCGCCGCGTGTCCACCATAGAGTATAATACAACAGCCCTGCAATCAGTTCTCCCTTCAGGAGGAGTTTTATGTTGAATTGTGATTGAATGTGTGTGAGAGAGGTGTTGACATGTTTGAATGATTGTTATTGGGACTGTAGTTTGTGACGCTGTTGGACTGTGCTGGGTTACACTGGGAGGGGTCCCTAATATTTTGGTCATGCCACTCTTGGGTCATACATTTGGGTCACAAAATATGAGTGAAGCCCGTCAGAATATCCCCGTTGCAGTTCAGACAGACTCGATCTAAAGTGAACATGCAGTGGTCATAATGTTATGGCTGATCAGTGGACACGCCATGTGACGCCACACCCACCTTGACCTTTGACCCCCAAACTCTCATCAGTTCACCACAAATTAACATGTGAAACGTTGACCTTTGAGACGCCAAATGTTTCTGTCATATCACTTTTTTTCTGGTTTTAGAAAATGGAGCGGGACTCTCAGGGCAACATGGAAAGTTAAGGCCAAAAATGTGTTCCGTCAGGGGTCTGTGACCGTGACCTTTGACCTTCCGAGCATCAAAAATCCCAAATCAGTTCCCCTCTGTGCTCCCCGGGCGACACGCTCACCTTTCCTTTGGTAAACACCTCCTGGCGCAGACAGGAGACCTGAGCCGGAGTCACGGAGAGAGGAGCATTCCCACACCCCAGAGGGTGGCAGCTGAGCGGCATTCCGGCCTCTGGCGGCGGCTCCACGGCCAAGCAGACCAGGTCCAGGAAAGGGTGTCCTGCAGGGGACAGGAAGAACGGGTTTCTACGGCAACACTGGCGGGCACCCTGAGGCGGTCGGAGCCGCCGGTTGCCTTCGTCCTCACCGTCGGCGTCCACGAGCCGGTACACGGCCTTCCTCCCGGGGACGGTGCTCTTCTCCGGATCCTCGCTGATCTTCATCCTGGGCGTCCCCCGCACCTCCACCAGCTGGAACGCCACACACAAACGTCAGCACGGAACCACAAGAACACGGAGCGACAAGAACACGCCCCCTCGTAGGGGCGCTGGGCTGCCGCGTCTCCGCTTGGCGCATCACCTTGTACACGCAGCCCAGCGACGGCTGCCTGGTGCAGGTGACCAGGTGCGTCCCCACGCCGACCACGTCGATCTCGTTCTCCTGGAAACGCAGACGCGAGGCGCCGCCGTGAGAGGGGGGGACAAAGGGGAGGGGGGAAACGTCCGCGGGGAGCATAAATAGGCGACACGCGAGCCGGCGGCGGCGGCTGCCGTTACCATCTTGCTGAGCTCGGCCATGCTCTGCTCCGAGATGTTGTTGGTGCCGACGATGATCAGCGAGTCGAAGGCGGCGGCGGCGGCGGAGAAGCTGTGCACACGAGGGGGGGGGGAGAAACGGGATGACGAGACCGGAAAAAAAAAAAGCCCCGCCGGCGCTCACGTGCAGTCGGGCGCCTCACTCACTGCTCGCCGCAGAGTCTGAAGACCCGACGGACGTCCAGCGACTGCCTGCAGAGGTCCCCGCTGTCCAGGCGGACCCCCACCGGCGTGTAGCCCAGCTCGCACAGCGCCATGGCGACGGCGCAGAAGTTCAGCACGCCGCTGCTGGAATGACACGCGCTCATTAGACCGCCAGCTTCAAACTGGGGAGAGAAAAATCATGTCGATGAAAAGCGTCACAGCGTCCCTGCGTGTTCCTGAGGGAGTAAGTAAGTGTTTCTAAGTAAGATCTTCTAACTTTTCCATGTTCACCACCTCCCTCAGGTGACAATTAATCATTCACAGACGCCCGTTCCAACGTGCTTCAGCTCCGTAAGGAAGGAATCACCCAGCCGCGCGATGCCATTAGGACACAAAAATCAGACGAGGCTCCTCTAACAAGAGTTCAAGCGCTCATGCAGACATGGACGTCAGCGCCCTGAAACCACCCGGCGAGCGTCACCACGAGCCGGGAGGCCTCGTCACCCGCCGCCCGACGTCCGTAGTTACCAGCTGACGCTGTAGCTGTCGACCACGGGCAGGAAGTTGTGAGGGTAGGCGATGGCGTAGGACAGGAAGGCAGCCAGCTCACCCTCGCGGATCCCGGCAGGCTCCGCCTTCAGGAGCTCGCACACCCGACTGAGCCAGCCCTTCGTGAGTGAGATGAAGTCCACCGGGTCCCCGTTCACTGGCACAAGGGTCTGGTTAGGGATGAGATGAGATACGATAAAATATGATAAGATACGATGAGATGAGATAAAATGAGATTAGATAAGATGATATAAAATGAGATGAGATAAAATATGATAAGATACGATGAGATAAAATGAGATTAGATGGGATGAGATAAAATGATATAAAATGAGATAAAATGAGATGAGATGAGGTGATATAAAATGAGATACGATAAGATATGATAAAATATGATATGATGAAAAGATATGATCAGATGAGATAAAATGAGATTAGATGAGATAAAATGATTTAAAATTAGATGAAATACGATAAGATAAAATATGATAAGATACGATGAGATAAAATGAGATTAGATGACATAAAATGATATAAGATGCGATGACATAAAATGAGATTTGATTAAATGATATAAGATACGATGAGATAAAATAAGATTAGATAAGATGATATAAGATACGATGAGATGAGATCAAATGAGATCAAATGAGATTAGATGAGATTAGATGATATGAGAGATGATGAGATAAAAGATGAGATAAGATACGAAAAAATATGATAAAATACGATGAGATCAAATGAGATTAGATGAGATAAAATGAGATTAGATGATATGAGAGACAATGAGATAAGAAAAGATGAGATGAGATGAGATAAGATACGATACGATAAGCCAAGATAAGCTAAGATAGGACTGCACTCGCCTGTGGCCACACCTCCTCCAGCGAGGTGAAGGACGTCACGTACGAGTGCGCCATGGTTCCTGCCACTGGGATCCCGAACAGGAAACCGGCCTGGACGTTACTGGTGAGGTCGAAGCCTGAGGACACGAGAGAGTGCGGGGTGAAACGCCGCATTCCTGCAAGTGGTGTGTGACTGAACCCACACACACACACACCTCCGATGTGTGTGTATCGGGACGCGGTGAGGCCTCCGTCCGGTCCCTGGGCCCTCCGGAGCCCCATCTCCAGCAGCCTCCTGCGGGGGCCGGCCGCCAGGCGGAAGCGGGCGGCGTTGCTGCACACCAGACTGGAAGATGGAGGGTTCAGCATCAGGCACACTTTCATGACGAACTCACCTTGCTCTCGTTGCCGCTTTAAATCATTTTAGGTGCTTTTTATTCTATTTTTTTTTACTCTTGTGCATATTTTATTTACTTTTTTTGGTTTCGTTCGTCCTAAATGTATTTTTTTCCTCCTCCTTGCTATCTTATCTCAGGAACTGCCTGGAACCGCTGACCGCACACAAGCAGCGGCTGGAACGGTCTTACTAATTAGCGTGAACCCAACATTCACTTCACCCGATTTATTGCAGGGCTGACGCTTTAATTATCGTCATCGCATAATATCGGCGTGCCTAATAAACTGGTAACCGAGCGAGCGAGAGATGTGGACGAGAGAGAAAGAGAGAGAGAGAGAGAGAATCTCTGACAAGCTGACCGTGTGTGTGTGTGTGTGTGTGTGTGTGTGTGTGTGGTCACCTGGCGTAGTTAACCAGACACAGTAAACTGGTCTCCAGCAGCTGGACCACCGCCAGCGGTCCGGCCACCTCCATCAGAGGCACCTGTGAATGTTGCAGCACGAGTTACGCTAGTTTTACGCTGTGACCTTTGACCCTCAGGTTCACCCCCCGCCCCCTCCTACTCCCACCACCACCACCACCTACCCTCGCCCAACATCATCCTCCCCAGCTCACCCTGGCAAAGACCACCGTGCCCTCCGGGACCGAGCGCAGCGTGACGCCGGAGCAGTCCAGGCCTCGCAGGAACTGGAAGAACTCGGGGTCTGTGGCCGGCGGCAGGACGGAGCGCAGGAACTCCACATCTGCACAAACACCACAGCTGCACGTCGGCGGCTCGGGGGCGGGGACCGTCATCCGTGTTCTTTTTTCACACACGCGCACACACACGCGTGTGTGTGTGTGTGTGGGGGGGGGAGGGGCGTCCTCACGTGTCCCGCCGCCGCAGCGACACGAGTTCAAACTAATAACCGCCAACGGCTAATCTAATCTGCATGCCGCCGGCTGCTGAACGAGCGCCTGAGCGAGTATTAGCCGTCATGTGCGGCTCACGAGCGGCCCCATAATACTGCAGGAGCTGCAGAAGTGGGAAGACTACAGATTTTTGGAGCCGATACTGATGCCGATACTTTGGAGTACTAAACTTCATAAAAAAGTACTTACATACGCTGGCCAGAACCTGAGCAATATGTCGGCTGGCCGATGGTGTCGACAGATATTTGGTAAAAGGGCCGATACGCGTCAATGTTAAGTGTCTATTGGCTGGCTGATATTTTCAGAGGTAAGACCGCTGTCATCACATGCGGTATGATCAGAAGACTTTTATGGTTCTGTTTCAAAGTTAGAGCCAGTGCAGCGGACCGATACAGAGGGCCTGGAGCCGATATTTGTGTGTTGGGGGGATAAAGATTCCAATGTCAGCTGAGAGAAAAATTCTTGGTACAACATCAAAATGCAATTTTAAAGCTCATCTTCATCATCCATAAAAGGTCATGTGTTTATGAGTGGACGTGACTGATAATTTAAAAAAATGTTATATAGTTAACTGTTTTTTTGTTTTTTTTTAAGAAGCCCCCACCTTTCTGAAACCCACATTCCAACCTGGGATGATAAAATTTTCAGTACTGGAATTTTATTTTCCCCGCTCACTAATATTGGCTCCAGGATCCACGCATCGGTCCGCTGCGCGGGCGCTAACTTTTGACAGCAGACGCACGTCGATCTCGGAGGTCGTCGCGACTGCTTAGTAGTTTTAAACTTCCCGGCATGCAGAGCGCTGAATTCCTGAGCCCGCAACCCAGACCGACCGCTGCGTGACCGCACGTTTGGCGGTTGGGGGGGGGGCGAATGCGCAACGAGAACGCGCCGCGTGGTGAATCAAAAGTGATTCGCGGTTATAAAGTCGGCGCTCTCACCTTCGTCGGAGAAACGGAAGCCGCGCAGGAACAGCAGGCAGTCGTGCAGCCCCGCGAACAGCGAGAAGCCGCCGCCGAACGGGTTGTCCCGGAAGAAGAGCTCGAACACGGCGGGCTCCTGGTGCCGCCCGGCCCGCCAGTACGCGTAGGCCATGGTGAACTGGTACAGGTCGGTGAGCAGCGGCGGCACGCGCTCCCGGATCGAGCGCTCCAGCGGGCCGCGTGCGCTGCCGCCCGCCGCTGCCATCTTACTCTCCGGACCGAGGCGGGGATCTCTGGGACTTGCAGTTCGCCGGAGAGGGGCCCCTCGCTCCCCCCCCACCGAGACCAGACCAGACCAGACCCGTCAGTCAGCCAGTGAGTCTGTCAGTGCGCCGGTGCGTCCGTCAGTGCGTGCGGAATGCGGATTTCAGAGGGTGTGTGCGTGCGTGTGTGTGTGGGTGGGGCGGGGGGGGGGGGGGGGGGGGGGGGGGGGGGGGGGGGGGGGGGGGGGGGGGGGGGGGGGGGGGGGGCTTAAAACAGCCAGTTAACTTTTTTTTAAATCATTAAATCCATTGTGAAATACGTGACACTTGATGAAGATGTCTGATGATGAAGACGATGAGCATTAAAGTGCGTTTTGATAATGTAATATTATTTTTCTAATTGTTATTTCCTTTAGAGGATCTGGGGACATGGGGGGGGGGGCGGATTTATTACGTGAAGTTACTCAGCATGTGACTTGTACATGATGTTTTGAATGAAAATGCCAATAAAGATTTTTCAATAAAATCAAATGGTGCTGCAGTTACGTTGTTGACCTTTCCGGAGCTCGTGTGTGAATTCGCAAGAGCAAAACAAAAGCGAAACAGTTTCAGGACGTAAACCGCAAAAAGAACATTTCACATCAAGGTCGTTCTTAAACTTACTTAAGAGTACGCGAGTACTTTTTGGTCAAGCTGGCGTCAAAAAGGCAGCAACCGGACGCGGCGCGGAAGCGCTTCCGGTCGGGAATTTGGAAGAAGAAGAAAAAAGTGGCGCGCGTTGTTTCTCTGCTCGGTCGCAGCAGCCTCCGAAATAATACGCGCGTATTGAACGGTAAAATGTACATCAACGTACGTAAAAAAATTACAATAAAGTAAAAAAAAAAAAACGGAACCAAGACGCCTTGCTGCCCCCCAGCGGCCGCGGCGAGCACAACAACAACGCAGAAGAAACAAGCGGCGTAACCGGACGTTTGACTCTCGGCCGCGGTTAGCGCACAAATGGCGGTGCGCGTCGTTCGCAGTGAGAGACGATAAAAAAAAAATCAACAGGTGCGATAAATGAAACTAATCGTTTAACTGCGAGTTTAGACGTGGAGCAGCGCCGCTGGTAGCTCCTCCAAGCTAACGCCCGGAGTCAACAACACTGCCCCCCAGCGGCCACGGCGACGAACAGCAACATTTTGTATCGATAAAGCTGCCTTCAGCGCATGCGTGACACCACTTCCGGACGATACTTTTGAAAGTATTTCAAACTAACGAAACAACAACGCGATGTACTCCCAGTTATAGAATATAAATTCAAAGGCATGTTGGTGCGAGTTTTAAAAACTCACGACGACTCTGGATTATTCAAAAGGTTTTAACATTTAAATTAACAAATTACTGTCGTTTTATGTTATGCTGCGCAGGTCTCTCACGCTTGTCAGAACACAATTAACTAAATACTCACCAAAATGTCTGTGTACTTCATCTTTAGGTTAACCCGTGACACTGCAAGACACAAAAAAAAACCTAATCATGCATTTAATAACCTGACAGTCATAGAAACAATAGAGTCAGCAAATCACACGACCAAACTCAGGTTTGAATTAGAATATTACATCAGTTTAAGATTATTTACAGTGTCTTCCGGTACAGACGCATCGAACACGGACTGAATTAGAAACAAACGACTCCATTCACGTTTGTGAGAACGAGTGCAAACTTAGTGGCGATATTTATGTGTCACATGCGGCCACCTCGTCTCAAAAAGTTGAATTTTATTTTACTCGTTACGCATCTTTGCCACAAAAGGACCGAGTTGCACGAAAAGTGGCACTTTACGCCATAGTCATTTTGTTTTGAAAATACAAACCGGAAAATTATACCGCTGTCGTGTCCGCATTGACTTGCAATACCTCACCGAGACCACCAGGTGGCAGTAAAAGAACAGTTCTGAATTCCCCGTCTAGCGTTCGCTATGGGAGTCGCGCCTTCACCGCCCTCCCGCGGCCACCATGAGGAACAGCAGTATTCATTCCCAACATCAGCGCAGCATTGGGAGAAAAAAAAAACACAAGGAAAGCGGCAATTCTGGGTTTACTAAACATGTTAAAGAACATTTAAACCAACCGATGTGTGTGATATTATGCAAAAGACTGATGATCAGGAGTAACAACAGCTGACGTAGCCTAGCAGCTATTTTTTATTTATTTTAAAACTTTATTTACCAGTATTAGGAACAATTGACAAATGATGCAGAAAAACAAAGTGACAGACATTCTAAGACAAATCAAAGGTATACGTTACCATAATGTGCACAGGTAGTATCAAATTATTAACATGAACTTATATTAGAAAATAATATAATGGGTAAAATAAATAAGGAAATAATAATTGGCAGACAAGTTCACTTAATGTACTTTGAATAAATTCAATGGCTGTTGTCAGAATCAACATAAAAGAGACTCAAAATACATTTTAATTCAATTAAGAATAATGGGAACGAAGGGGCTGTTTTGGCCATTCTGACTTTGTGTCTATGGAATTTACCTATCAACATGAAGAGATTAATTATGTTACATTTATTACTATGAGAGAAGGATCCAAAAATTATAACTTTCTCATCAAAGTGATGTCGAACAGTAGTTTTGGCAAAAAGATAATTTTCTAAATCTTTCTAAAAGGTGGTACAAAATGAAAACATTTATAAAATGAATGGATGATATTCTCTTCATTTTTACAAAATGTGCATCTGTCATCAATGTCAAACACATACATTAGTAGGATAGATATTATGTAACAATTTGAGGTGTAATTCTCTAATTTTGTTAGAAATTAAAAATTTGAATGGAACAAGCCAAGCTTTACACCAGTTTATATCACTGAAGAGGGAATTCCAGTGAGACTTCCCATGTAGCCTAGCAGCTCGCTCGCTACCGGTGCCTCGGAGTTGACACCACTTCCGGTGCAGAATATTAAAATACAAAGACGAGTATAATTGATGAGGGACTGTGGATGAATGCAGACAAACGTAACCATGGAAAACTCAACTGGTTTTTTTGGGCTGTACGTTCGACTATAATTTCAGCAAAAAATAAATAAATCATCACATCCTGTCATTTAAATGTCGTGAATAAACATATTAATGCTGCAGTTCAGTAAACTTACCTCTGCGTTACCGTCCTCTTCATTCACACTGCCGCCGCAGTTTGTCTTTCAAAGCAGAGAACGTTTAAATTTATACAAACATCATAAATAAAAGACATCTGGCTGAGGTTATTTATTTTTTTGTTTTGAAAACCTGCAGTAGAGGCATCTCCGCTCCACTATTTGACACAAACGCACACAAAAAAATGTTTGTTTTCAAAAAAATTAATTTATTAAAGAGAAATTTAAACACAGTATACTTAATTTCATATGTCAGCATAAAAGAATTTGTTTACACTGGCGGGCGTCACAAGCAGATGTTCCAGCTGTTTGTATCTGAGTATTTATGATCGAGCGTTTGAATTTGTTCACCAGCATGCGCGCCTCTTTAACCCCAAAGTTACTTTTCACACGACACAAAATTCCTGTGGTTTAGTTTCCTCACCGCCGTCATTCCGGCTTTTATCCCAGACGTGCTTCCGGTCGGCGGCTCCTCCTCCTCGGAGGTCGGGACCTGCCGACGGAAGCAGCATCCACTCGCAGTGATTCCGAATCCAAAAATGGCCCGCCTGGCGTCCTGTAAGCGCTCGCGTCTTTTGTCGGATTTGACCTTCGACCCGCGGCGGGCTTCACCCCAATTCGCCGCGCTCCGCCGGGGGCAAGCTTCCCGCCAGCTCGTTGGTCAGCGCGCGCTGCTGCCCCGCCCACAGGAAATGCGTCGGCTGCCCCGATTGGCCCTGCTCGGGGGCGTACACGAAGAACGGGCTGAGCTCGATGGCGAGGGCCGACCTCACCAGGCCGACGCCGCCCGCCCGCTCCGAGCAGGGGTGGTACACCCGCCCGCTGCCGGGATGCATGTAGAGCGCCTCCGGGCGGAACGGCTCGGCCAGCTTCTCGCCGCCGCCGCAGAACGACAGCAGCTCCCGCTCGCCCGCGGCGGCGCCGCCCTGCAGGAGGTGGGTGAAGACCACGGGGCGGTCGTCGCAGCGCAGGAAGTTCCTCTCGCGGCCGCACGGCGACAGGAAAGGGAAGTCCTCCTGGTAGCGCCCGCTCTGGTTCACGCGCAGGCGGCTGAAGAAGAAGGCCAGGAAGTGTGTGTCTGCCCACCAGGAAACAAGCCACACAGACGACAAAACACACGCGTCATTCGGGCTCCTCCCACCGACCCCCGCGCCGCCAGCTAGTCCCCAAAGTTGCATCAGCGCCTCCGCGACCTCCCGTACGGCGCCGGGCCGCAGCAGCGAGGCCGGGCGTTGACTTTACGAGCGTTTCATTGAGTGCACGTTCACTGGCGTC
>CAAKHG010043946.1:0-10259 GCA_901007715.1 Dactylopterus volitans
ATGATGATGATGATGATGATGGTGATGGTGATGATGGTGATGATGATGATGATGATGATGGTGATGATGATGGTGATGGTGATGGTGATGGTGATGATGATGGCGATGATGATGGTGATGGTGATGATGATGGTGATGGTGATGGCGATGGTGATGTGGTGGTGATGGTGATGGTGATGATGATGGTGATGATGATGATGATGATGATGATGGTGATGGTGATGGTCTCCTCTCAGTCAGACTCTCACATGCAGCCGAGCAGACGTGATGAAACATTTCTGGGTGGAGGAGCCCTTTAATTGGGGGAGTGTCTCTATCCTGGGTGAGAGCCAATTAGACCTGCAGGCTTTTGCCGGCCAATCAGACGGCGTCGAACGTCTGCGTTCCTTCAGGTTCCTGATTCATGCGGTTCATTTGAGAAGTTTTTGGAATGATTTGATTTTGTGTCTGCTGTTGTTGTCAAAGATAATTGCAACTGTCTCGCTGCGAGTGGCGGCGGCGCCTCAGCGCTGGTCTGTAAACCAATGGGTGGCCGTCGCTCGGCCTGGAGCCGCTGCTGGTGAGAGAGTGAACATCAGTGACAGAGAGAGCTGGTGGCTCCTTAATGACGCCGCTGCAAACACCAGCCGGGACCACAGAGGCGGCTGCCTGCAGCCAGGACAATAACACACACATAATCTGTTTATCAGGACAATAACACACACATAATCTGTTTATCGGGACAATAACACACACATAATCTGTTTATCGGGACAATAACACACACATAATCTGTTTATCGGGACAATAACACACACATAATCTGTTTATCAGGACAATAACACACACATAATCTGTTTATCAGGACAATAACACACACATAATCTGTTTATCAGGACAATAACACACATAATCTGTTTATCGGGACAATAACACACACATAATCTGTTTATCAGTACGATAACACACACATAATCTGTTATCATTATAATAATACAACGTAATCTGTTATCAGTACAATCTGTAATAAATATGATAATCCAGTATAATTTAGACAGTACAGTAATACAGTGTATTCTTTTTTCATTTTAATAATCTGGCATTAGATGATCTTTAAAAGATATAATAGGGTGCAATCTGCAATCAGTATGATAATGTATTATCATCTAAGCAGTATCATAGTACAGTATAACTGGCTTCCATCTGTAATCCACAGAGACCAAAACGCCGCGAATGAATTGATGCATCACAAAAACTGAAGAGTGCAGAAAAGCAGAGCCTGTAGCAGCAGAATTTTCAATAAGCAAATGTATAATTCATCAGTCACGTAAACTTTCTGCTCCCGTCCTCAAACGCTGCTGAGGGCTGTTAAGAGCAGAGCCGTGTGTGTGTGTGTGTGTGTGTGTGCGTGCGCGCGTGCGTGCGTGCGTGTGTGTGTGTGTCCTGGTTGGTCTGAACTCTGGAGATCTGACACTCCACGTGTCTCGGATCATCAGCACCACCCTGCAGCAGCCTCGCCACCACGCAGACACATTCATGCTAACTGTAACAGCGTAAACGTAGCATTTAATCATCCAGCTAACGCTAGCTAGCATGCACTCACTGTAGTACAAGATTTTATCACTGCTGCAGACCACAGCTGCAGTCGCAGCGACTGCTAGCGACTGCTAGCAACTGCAGCGCTAATATGCCATTGGCCTCCAGCCAATGGGACATGTCCATTGTTACGAGGCACACAACCGCTACTGCTAACACGCTGCTAACATAAGCGCACACACATCTCAGTTTGTCCGAAGCTTAGACTCACACTTCATGTTGCCGGGTGGAAAGTGCTGGCAGCTGATGCTAACGGCTAACGGGGGTGTGTGTGAGGAGCGAAAGCTTCCTGCTCCAGGAGCCAGTCTAACCTGAGAAGACTGAGATCTCAACTCAGTCATGATTTAGTTGACACACAGGAGTTAAAATTATACCAATGTTAACATTCATCTATCATCACGTTTCTCCCCTAAAATGATGAAAATCTTAAGTTTGAATCGTCTCCACAGATAAAACGTGAATCTGTCGGGTTTCCATCACACCTTCGCTGCCTCAACTATTTATTTCATCATTTACATTATATTTGCATATTTACAGAGACAGAGTCAACTTTTATGAACATCTGAGGAGGTTTATCTTTCTAATATTAATGTTTTTGAATTAAACATCTGGGGGGAAATTCATCTGCTGCCAAACATAACGCAGCTTCTGCTCCTGTGAGGAAGCCTGGGTGAGTTTTATTATCACGTACATATTCATCAGACTGTTTGCTGCTTTTTAAACGATCCAGGCTCGAGTCTGTCAGCTTAAACTCTGGTTGTTGCATTTACTTTGACATCAATATCATATTCATATGTGATGATTGATATATATTAAGTGTAAAGATGATGATGAGCCAATCAGGAGACGCTCGGTCACTAGCACTCGTAGAAGAGTTGAGGCTGTGGCCGCCGCATCCTTCACAGATGATTATCTCTGCTCTCTTATGAATTATTATCTGCTAAATGCTCCTCAGTTCCGGGTTGTCGGCGCGGCGGTTTCTCGCTGTGATTTTAGTTTTCCTCGCTCTCAGGCTGAGAAGTGCGATGAGGCTCCGCCTCCCTCCCCACATGCCATCAATTACTACCACATTCATTTCCCTAATTATTATTAAAGAAGCATCTCTCCACTCCATTGAGATATCGTGTCCACTCGATGAGCCGGAGATGATGAGTGAACTCTCACATGCTCATAAACTCACTGAATAGTAAATGTCCCCTCCACAGATCCACCAGGAAAACAGCTGAAGATGAAGCAGAAGACTCTCAGAGCCAAAGGTGAAGTGTTGTTTCCGTCACAGGCGCGACGCCGTCGGGGCGTCTGAGACTCGTCTGAGACTCTCTGAGACTCTCTGAGACTCGTCCACCTGCACTTGAAAAACAGCTGAGGCACCTGGAACGTGACTGCATTCATTTACTGTCTGAGCTTCTTAAGCCACGCTTGAATGCGTCATGTCGTCGTGTCTTCGGATGATGGCAGCCCCCCATCGAAGGCGTCGCACAGCGGGAGGAAGCAGCTGCTAACGAGGGCTGGGTTCTGAGCTCCACAGAGCAGGCAGGCGTTTATTTTGTGAGGTTCTAAATAACTGCCACTGTTTAGAAGTTTGGATTCTGTTTCTCTGGTGAAGATGGTTCCACAGGAGAGGAGCCTGATAGCTGAAGATGGTTCCACAGGAGAGGAGCCTGATAGCTGAAGGTTCTGCCTCCGTTTCTATTTTTAGAGATTCTAGGAACCATAAGTAGGCCAGAGCAGAGAAGCCAACACTGGTGAAATGTGACCTCTTCTCCTGGTTCTTGTTAGAACATGTGCAGCAGCAGCAGCAGCAGCAGCAGCAGCAGCAGCAGCAATGTTACTATTATTACTGGAACCATTTGGCTCAACACTCTCTCTTTTGGCCATAACAGCTTAGCACATTGTACCGCGCTATGGCATAGAAGGTCAAAGGTCAGCTTTGCCAACTTCTTGGACCACATAAAAAGAGAACAAGTCTGTCCTCGCTACCGTCGTTAATAATGATGATAATAATAATCATGATAATCGTACATGGAATGGCCCTTTGACCCCCACCGCTTTGATCCGCCTCTCGTTCTCGCCGTGGCACCTGAGCACCTGAACGCCGCCCTGAGATCCAGGAAACGCGCCGTTTCAAGCATGTTAGCGAATGTGGACCATGACAACCACGTCAGCTCTTTGATGTCCCCTTCACGAAGGCAGTTGCCATGACAATAAAGTGGGAACTAAAACCCATCGGACGGCTCCACAGAGGCTGAGGCAGCGGTCAGGCGGCTGCAGCCCTCGTCAGGCAGGACACCAGGATGCGCATGATGCATGTTTGAGGCTAATTGTGCTAACGTGCTCAGATTTTGCCGACATTGCAAATTTGAATGTCACACTTGTAAAGAGCAAACCGAGATAAACAAACTGAGATACATGTAGACATACAGCCATAACATTATGACCACCTGCCTCATATTGTGCAGGTCCCCCTTCTGACCAGTGGAGGTCTAGACTGTGCTGTGGTATCTGGCACCAAGATGTCAGCAGCAGATCCTTTAAGTCCTGGAGGTTGTGAGGTGGAGCCTCCATGGATCTGGACTTGTTGGTCCAGCACATCCCACAGATGCTGGATGGGATTGAGATCTGGGGAACCTGGAGGCCGAGTCAACACCTTGAACTGGTTGTTGTGTTCCTCAAACGTTCCTGAAGCATTGTTGCTTTGTGGCAGGGAGCATTATCCTGCTGGAAGAGGCCGCTGCCATCAGGGAATACTGTTTCCATGGAAGGGGGGACTGGTGATGGTTGGACACAATAATCCCCGATTATCTGCTGAACTCGGATCCAAGTAATAAAACACAATATCAGATTTATTTTCAGAGAGAAGAAAAATTAGATTTTGAATTCTGGATTCTCTGGTGGACCCAAACTCGCCATCCTCAAAAAAAGGATACGGAGGAGGAGTGAAGCTGCCACATCTGGAGACGATTACGAGGTTACAGTCCAGCGCGATTCATCTCCTATCGATAAGAGCTGCAGTATGACAGCAGAGCCTCCACGTCATAAGTGCATATCTACCAATAAGCCCGATTTTATGAAAGAATAAACCCAGATATTCACGGCTGCATGAGGGTTTTGTAGGAACTGATGGTGAACTGCAGCGAGAACATCGAAGCGGAACCTCCAATAAATCCGGTCTTTATTTCTTCTCATTTACGTTCTTGGTTGCTTTTGTTCCCCCAGAATCTGAGACACAGAGGCAGAACCATTCTGCCATGAAAGCAGCTGCTTCATTTTCCATGTTTACATTCATGTAAACTGCATATCTATATTAGTTTAAAATACCAGATTTCCCCAAATAACACATTTTATCGGAGAGATGCCTCTATTTATAATTTCCTCTGTTTGATAAGTATAAGAGACGGATTCTACTGAGCTGCCCCACAATGCATTGCAACTCTGCATTTGCTAATATGGAGCTTTATGAAGGCTTTCATGAGGGTGTACTTTTATAGTTTTTGCTATCCTGCTAACAGCTGCTCATGTGGTGAAGATTTCTGAAGTCCAAACTTCTGATGTTGTAGGCGGAGCTCAGCTGGAGGTCAGCTGGAGGTCACGTGATTCCCTGCGAGCGACGACCTTGTTTTGGTTCATTTTAATCGATGAATTTAAAGTGAAACACTGATTCTGTTTGTGGTTGGTGAACTTAGTAACTGATGTGTGGAGCTGGTCGCCGCCGACTCACCGCCGTGTTGCTGCTGACTCACCGCCGACTCACCGCCGTGTTGCTGCTGACTCACCGCCGACTCACCGCCGTGTTGCTGTCACCGTCATGTCAGTGTCGCCACCGTGTGTCTTTCATTGCGTCGCTCTGTGTCGCTGTCGCCACCATGTCACCGTCGTGTCGCTGTCGCCACCATGTCACCGTCGTGTCGCTGTCGCCACCATGTCACCGTCGTGTCGCTGTCGCCACCATGTCACCGTCGTGTCGCTGTCGCCACCATGTCACCGTCGTGTCGCTGTCGCCGCTATGTCGCTGCCATGTCTCTCTCGCCGTTTCCGCCGCCTCGCTGTTGCTTTATCGCTCATATCAGAAAGTGCAGTCACCCAGAATAAACAGCTGATACAGTCGTGTCTCAGTTTACGGAAGCGAGCGCAGCCGCGAAGTGTGGCGGGGCTAAATTAGCTGCAGGCCCAGCGACACGCTTGGTGTGTTAATGAAGAGACGCTTGTTCCGCAGGTCTGAGGAAGTGGAGTTAGATGAGTAGGAGGTTTGTCACAAGGCCAAATTACTCCAGAGAAGAGTTAGAGGAGATAATACACGCAAAAGCTGCTCATTAAACACTCGGCGCATAAACGCTGAGTCATCACAACACTGAAGCTGGCAGGTCTGGCAGGCTAATGGAGGATAGGACGAAGCCATTTTTCCATCTGTGCCCATGAAAGGGTTTAAAATGAGCTCTCAGTCTATGAATATGAATCAGAGCCCTTCGCATTGATGAAGATCTGCACTGACGATGAGACGCTAGCCAGGCTGTGGACGCTAGCATGAACCCACGCCGAGCTTCCCTGCTGCGGCCCTGCACGTTTGGACCAAACCAAAGGCCACATGACGCTGCCACAGGTCAAACAGGAAGTTGGCTGTCCCCGCAAAACATGAAGGGGAACACGACTACCTGCTGCCGCTCCTTCGAGGGGGTAATAGAATAACAAGTGTGAAAGGTGAGGAAGTCAATAGAAGTCATCTTTGGGGTTTTGCTGACCTTAGCAAATATGCGGTCAAGCCGCGATAACAGAGCGACGCCGGCTAAGCTAACCAGTGCTAACCATCGCTAAACAGAATTTATGAAATCAAACAACTGGCAAGCTACAGGAACTGGAGAGCAGAAGGTCACCATGGAAACAGCGCTCTGCCGTAACATCTCAGCTCTGTTTGAACTTCAGGTTAGAGTTTGTCATCATTTTTTCATTCAAACACCACAAACAGAATTGTTTTATCCCCCAAGTACAAGTAAATATTTTAAAATGGTCATGAGTCATGATTGGTCGCGGCCTGATATCGTGATGCGGCACGCACGTTTACGCAGTCCAGAACAACTGGAAGGAATCACAGTTGTTTTTTGGAGGGAGTGAATATCAGTAAACAGTTTCATATCAGAGGTAAGAGCCTGCTGATTCATCTACATTCTGTGTGTGTGTGTGTGTGTGTGTGTGTGTGTGTGTGTGTGTGTGTGCGCGCGTGCGTGTGTGTGTGCGTGTGTGTGTGTGTGCGCAAAGTCAGCCGTTAGCAGGAGACATGGGATAGTGAGTCTGGATGGGCCAGCGTCTGGACGCCGGCTCACGCTGGCGCCTGGATGAGCCGGCTCACGCTGGCGTCTGATGAGCCGGCGTCTGGATGAGCCAGCATCTGGATGAGCCAGCTCACGCTGGCGTCTGATGAGCCGGCGTCTGGATGAGCCGGCATCTGGATGAGCCAGCTCACGCTGGCGTGTGGATGAGCCGGCGTCTGGATGAGCCGGCATCTGGATGAGCCAGCTCACGCTGGCGTCTGGATGAGCCGGCGTCTGGATGAGCCGGCTCACGCTGGCGTCTGATGAGCCGGCGTCTGGATGAGCTGGCTCACGCTGGCGTCTGATGAGCTGGCGTCTGATGAGCTGGCGTCTGGATGAGCCGGCTCACGCTGAAAAAATCAGCGTGGGATGCGAGGTGTCGGGTCGCCACGAGCAACGAGCCATCGCCTTCATACTCCAACATCATTGTGGTCCTCATTCATCCAGGATTTACTTCAGTTTGTCTGAATGTGAACCTCGTTTGAAGTAGAATTTGTGTGAGTGCACGCGCGCATGTTTGTGTGTGTGTGTGTGTGTGTGTGTGTGTGTGAAGCTCATTTGGTTTGTGCTTTTGATCAGTGTGACCTACTGATATAACACTCGTTAGACTGATTGTTGAGACCGCCACAGTCGACATCCACAAATATGACTCGTTGTCTGAGGTTCCGGCGGCAGCGTTGGCGGCAGCTCTAGCGGCGGCGGCGGCGGCGGCGGCGGCAGCTGCCTCGGATCACTGCTCATCAAACATCAAGTGTCCAGATAATAAAGCCACTCGGAGCTCTGATCAGCTGTCTGTGTCGGGCAGCAGCAGATACCTGAGGGCCTCCGGAGCTTTGATCCTCGTAGCTGATTGTTCCTGATTCAACCCTTCAGTGTGTTTTCATCCACGTGAAGCTGCAGCTCATCTGGCGTCATTATGAATCAGCACGAACAGTCATGAACCAGCATGAACCAGCACTGTCTTCTGATTGGACTGTCGTCCCGCCGTTGGTCACCGTGGAGTTTCAGAGTCGTTCACGAGTGTTCGGTCCTCGTCTGGTTTCAGGGGGACCGGCAGGGACACAGGGGCGGGGATATAGGGACGGGGGCGGGGCCACGGGGGCGGGGCCACGGGGGCGTGACCCTCTGTTCACTGCTGAGTCACAAGATACTCAAGAGACCAATCAAACAAATAATGACAGACTGAACAACAAGTTCAAGTCATATTGAATTTGATCAATATTTACACCAGCAGGATTGATAACTTCTATGTTTAGTCAAATGTAGATGAGCTAAGCTGACCAGGTCCAGTAGGTTAGCAGGTCCAGTAGGTTAGCAGGTCCCGTGTGTGAGAAAGATGCCGCTGATGTGCTGGGTTGCAGGTCTATGGTTTGGTTGTCTGCAAAGTCCAGCTGTTGCAGTGTTCAGTCGTTTTGACGTCCCGTTGGCCGTCTTTGTCCAGTGGATTCTGGAGGTCCTGGTCATGGTTGGAGTCTGGTGACCTGGGTTCTCCTGGTGGAGTTAGTCCAGGCTAACTCTGTGGCTCCTTGGGTGGTTAAACTCAGCTGGCAGACTTTGTGTGGTGCCAGTGGTGCTGGTCTTGTCCTTTGGTAGGCACTTGTGGTGCTACCAAGGCTTGGTCCAGTGGAGGCCTCTGCCTTGTGCAGGTGTCTTGGAGGGGAGAAGGAGCAGCAGCAGCTGCTCAGAGATAAAACAGAGCGAAGAGAGCCTGGAGAAGAGAGCAGGGGGCTTCTCCTTCATACATGGCCGTGTCGTAGCCGATGGAAGCTGGAGTTGAGGTTCTCAACCCACGTGTGAAAGTTTGAGGGATGCTGGGAGATTCTGCTTTGTCTGGAGAGCAAAGGAAGCCGTGCGGTCTTGTCCTCCATTTTGTGTGGACGAGCGCACAGCAATGCTTAGTTTTGCCTTGAGTACTTAAAAAACTGATATATCGCACAGCTAATTCACATTTTACATTCAATATTTAATCAACATTCACTATTTGTCCATTGTGTCAAATTAGTCATTAGTCTCACCTTATATTGGTTAGAGGACAGGATGCACTGCAGGCTAAGTTAGCTTAGCAATAAGACCAAACATGGGGACGTGATGCAAGCTAACATTAGCTTAGCAAGAGCACAGAGAATGTAGAGAGATGTTCTGACCCGTTAACATGAGGTTAGCATGACGATAGCTGCAGAGAGGCAGAAAACGTGATTGCATGTTGATCAAACTTTAAAAATAAATGTCATTTTTGTACAGCAGGTTCCCAGCCGGGGTTTGATCCCACTCAGCTGAACAGGCATTCATTTCAAGTAGATTTCTAATAAACTGGGAGAGAAGCCGTCTCTGGCTGAATGGACGAACTAACAGCTGTAACAGTAACGGATGCAGCAAAAGCTCCATTCACAGGAAAGCGAGAATATTCATAACATAAGCAGAACATTCATCCGCTGCAGGCATCATGAAGACAGAATGTTCTCTGCTGTGATCAGCGACTTTGTAACATCTGCTATCATCATCAAGTCAATAAGCGTTTGCGGGTCCACCACGCGGGTCCAAATCAGACCCCGCTGCCTGTTCACATGGTGAATGTTTGTGACATCAGCGCTGCTTGATGCCAATCAGGTTGCAGGCCTCAGTATTTTGGCCAAATATGTTAATAGTGAAGTGATAGATGACCCAACTATGAGGTCCCACTGGACACCGCCGACACGTGAGATTTAAAGCACCTCAACAGTTGCCCGGCTGTATGTGGCAAAAGGAAACGTTTAAACTGGCATCTCCAACATGATATGACTAATCAGAGGGATCATCTCATCTCGTCTCATCTCGTCTCGTCTCGTCTCGTCTCGTCTCGTCTCGTCTCATCTCGTCTCATCTCATCTCATCTTATCTCGTCTCATCTCATCTCATCTCATCTCATCTCGTCTCATCTCATCTCATCTCATCTCATCTCGTCTCATCTCGTCTCATCTCGTCTCATCTCATCTCATCTCATCTCATCTCATCTCATCTCATCTCGTCTCATCTCATTTCGTTCCAGGTGGCGGTCGTGCTGGAGCTGATCCCAGCTGACAAGGGGCAAACCACTCACACACACACACACACACACACCTACGGGCAGTTTAGAGGAGCCAGTTAACCTCAACATGCTTTTGGAAGGTGGGAGGAAGCCAGAGTACCCGGAGAGAACCCACGCAGACACGGGGAGGAAGCCGGAGTACCCGGAGAGAACCCACGCAGACCCGGGGAGAGCACGCAAACCCCACATAGAAAGACCCCAGGCTGGGAGTCGAACCTGCGCGGCAGGAGTAGTAACCAACGGCACCACCGTGTCGCCGTAGAGGGATTCTCATTATTGTCATTATTGTTATTCGTACTAGTAGTAGTAGTATTATG
>CAAKHG010043947.1:0-10569 GCA_901007715.1 Dactylopterus volitans
TAATTGATGCTACAAGTCCAGGTTGCATAAATTAACAGTGTTTTCTGATGGCAAATTTGTGATTTTTTTTTTTTTTTTTCAGTTTCTGTTGTTATAATGTGATGAGCCGCGTACACTTTTAGAGGGTTTCTAGCTGGTGCACAAGCACAAGGGAAGTTGGGGGTGTAAACGTGCCCCCTCGAGTGTGTGTGCGCTGCGCGTCTGCAGAGTGTGAGGATGACGAAACCGAGTGTGAAGCCATCCTAAGGTCAGCGCTGCTGGCGGCGCTCAGCTTTTGCGACTTCGTGACTCGGTGGCACAGCGAAGGCTCGCTCCTCCGCCGCGTTTTCCTGTGCGTAACGTACCTATTCGCCGACGCACTATTGCTGCCCGCGGTCCCACCGCGTCCGTATCATGCGTGCGTGCCGCCGGCTTAACATGCGAGTAATTTCGAGGGGCACGCATGTGTGACAAAGGAGTGCCCGCGTGTTTGTTATTTTTCAGCATGGGGGGATGGCCTCTGGCAGAGACCTGAGCACTTGAGCGATACAGCGAGAATCTAAAAATACCGCGGCTGAGTGAGCAGAGCTTAAGAGGAAGAAGAAGAAGGAGCGGTGGCTGTCTCTTCTGTCGAGTCTGCCTCAGGCTGCTGTCTTACTATGAAAATATTAGGCCTTCATAAGCAAACACATCTATCTGAGACCAGACTGCTAATTTAGAGTGACGGGTGGAACACGGTTTTTATATCAGATATAGAATGTTTGATTCAGTGAATCATTGTGACGTGAAGTGTCCGAACAATTAATAGTTTGGCTGCATTGTTTGCCCGTCAAAGCTAAAAAGGAAGATTAATTGATTCTTCTCAATTCTGGGTTTTTTTTTTTGTCCATGCTTGGAAAGAACTGCCCGTTTCTGACAGCAAAAATAAAGTATTTATTTTTTCCAACTGTCACAGACTGGGTTCAAGAGCGTAGTTTCAAATATTTCTTACATTAGCCAAGTAGATTTTGGTTTCACCTGTGTCTGATCATTCGTTAGTAGGACCACTGAGACGCCACCAGTTTGGATTTCAGGCCAGGGGAGAACCCATTAATTTTGTGGCTGATTTATTAAACTTTAAGCTCTAAAAATCCCTCAAATGAAAAAGATTAACAAACACTTTTCTACTGATTTTGGCAGAGTGCCCTCCAAGTGCCCTTCTGTCAGCAGGATTATGCATAAAACTCCCCACCTGTTTTCCCAAAAACTTGGTGGAGGAGCGCACCGGCCATTCCGTTATGGAGCGGCACCTGGACGTTAACTTCAGGAAACGCCGCACGAGCCGCGGTGGAGGGAAACACCCCGTGAAGCGCCACTTTAGCAGCAAACATTTAGCTGCCTCCCCTCCACCTGCCGCCCTTAGTTTGCAAGGGCCTCGCGAAAAAAGCGCCGGAGGCAAATTGGCCGGTAAATGGTCTGACTCGCTTTCATCCGTCCATGCATCCGTCCCGCCCGTTTGTTCGCACACCTCCGAACATCGGCGTCTCTGTAGTGCCTGAGGGGGAGCACCTGGCACATGAATGGCCGCGGACCGGCTCCGCGCTGGCATGAATTGGCTGTCTGAAGGCTTGGGGGGGAAAAAAAATATGATATGTGAAAAAGGTGGGAGCGGGGGAGATAAAAGAGACGCGGGAGGATGACTCTATTTATTCAAATCTAAGAGCCTAAAGACTCGAGTTGCCCTCGATGGCGCGTTTCCTCTCCTCCGCTCAGCTGCGAGCGGTTTGCGGCGACTTTGCAAGATTTCGTCTCTCTAGCGGCGGCCATACATGGACGCATCTGCGAGGCTCCACACACACCAACATCCACGGTTTTTCCTGCGCCGTGCACTTTTTAGCGACGCAAAAAAAAAAAAAAAAAAAAAGGGTTGCAGGCTGCATTTCATGGGAGCAAACCGGAGCGTCAACACCCGCAGGTGCACGCTCGCCCACACGCCCACAACAAAGCCGACACACACTCTCGTCTCGTACGCAAAAACGCCGACACAAAAAAAAGCCTCCTTCCTGTGTGTTTCCACTTCCTGCTCGTACCAGATGTTTCGTCGAATGCAATTACGTTAAAACCCCCCGTTATCGATTCCAGCTGCGCGCGCCGCCATCCGGACACGATCACGTATATTATTTATGCTCTTCCTTTTTCTTCCCGAGGGTTTTTGGGTGACACAAGCCGAGAGGTGAGGAACACAGAAGACGGCACTTTGTGAGTACTCGGTGCGTTCTGAGCGGCGGCAGCAGCAGCGGCGGCCCAAAGGGGGGGGGCGTCATGGGGCGGCTCCTTTTTTTTGACAATATCTCACACTTTGCGGAAAATTCCTTGCTAAAGAATTTGCGATCTTTAGTCGCAGTGATTTTTTTTTTTTTTCTTGCTGGCTTGCGTGTGTGCGTGCACTCATCCCAGAGGAGCACATCGGTTTTAGACGATAGCAGCTGTTCAACATGAGAGCCATTAAAAAACAATTTGTCTTTGTTATTGAATAAGATGATGATATTTTCATACGACATGATCTGCTGTGACTAATGTTAAACCTGGTTGCCGGAGCTCTTGTGAGTCATCACCCACCACATATTTCTGTGCAAACGCAGGTTCAACACTGAATCATGTTATATCCAAGTGTTTGTTTTTGTTTTTTTTTGGACTACTTCATGAGTATGCGTTTTACAACTGCGCGTCGGAGTGAACCTGAAGGTGTTTCACTGCAGCTGTGTAAAACGGCATGTGCAGCATGGTGTGTGTGTGTGTGTGCGTGAAGACCTTAATTACATTAACCTCATCAACAAAAAACTCATCCTGCGGGCTGAACGTGAGCAGAGCTAAAAATAGCCCCTGTGGCTACACGTATATACAGTACATTGTCGTGTGGTGAGATGATGATGAAGTCAGGACCAAGAGCAGGAAGTGGGAGGACGGAGAGATTAAGACGTAGCGCAAGAAGCGAATTATACGGCAGCTGGTCCCGAAGAAGTCTGGAAAGATAAGCTCATCATTAAACCGTGAAGCGTTTGGAGGGGAGCTGATGTCTTGCTGAGGTTAAAGATGCTACGCTCTGTTTTTTTTTTTTTTTTTTGGATACATTTGTAACACCGGTTAATTTTATACACGGACACGTGAATTTCCTGGAAACCCTTTTGCAGTTTGGAAGGATGAAAAGAGGGACAGGTTTGGACTGGGAGACCGTGGCAGATGGACAGAAAGATGGGCGCGCAGCCTCAGTAGGTATATAGACGGCTGGAATGGACGACACAGGCTCATAATGGATTGAGAATTAGATTAGAGACCAACAGATAAAAGGACAGGATCCCGCTTTAATGCTCTCTGTCCGCAAGCACTAATTATAACGAAACACCCTGCTCTCTCTCACCCTCCCTGGCCACTGTTTCGAACCCTGCACAATGCTTGACAATCTGAACACTGAGGCCTCTAATCTAATAGGGCTACCCCCACTAACACACACACACACACACACACACACACACACACACACACACACACACACACACTAGCCAGGAGAGAGGGAAGGACGGAGCCGGGAGGGGGAAAGATGAAGGAGTGATGGGAGAAAGAGGACGAGCAGTCGCATAAAGGAGATAAATTGGACCCAGTGAGAGGAACCATGGAGAGAGCTTCTCTTTCCCGAGTCTCCCGAGGAGCTCCCGGTGTGATGCTCATCATGACGGAGCTCTGGCGGGACCTCATTGTTCCCGGCTCTTCCTTTGGTGTGTGTCCATCTGCTGCAAGCCCCTCCAGGGCCGAGCCTGCTTCCTCGAGGGGCGCGAGCGGACGGGCGGGCGGGCAAGCGGGCGTCCTCGCCGCAAGCAGACGCGAGGCAGCGCCACAGATCTGGCAGGCGTCCAGGCATCGGGAGGTGGCGCGGCGTTCAGCTCTGTTGGCCGGCTTTCACCGTACCGAAACAGCTCGCACGTCGAACATTTTCATACCGTCGGATGCTTCCTGAATGCTGGCGTCCTTTCAGCAACGGTCTCTTGTCAAGAAAAAAAAAAAAAAAAAGAAGAAGGTTGTTATTTTGCTTTCATCACTGCGAGAGAGATATTTAACCCAGGAGTAGAGCAAAGTAATTAAAAGAAAACAGTGACTTTTTTTGTATCCATAATTATTATTACCATTGTTGTTGTTAATTTTGCTGTGGCACTCAGGCAGAAACAGCAGTTAACATGCCACACATGGTTTTTTTTTTTTGTTTGTTTTTTTAAGTAAACAGTGGAAAACTGGTTTTGAATACAAGCCTTTTGGATCTTTTGGCCTCAATTAAACACAAACTGCAAGTATAATCACTGAAGTATGAAGTTAAAATCAACTATTTCATTTGTAGACCCCTTATTTACCATCGTATTTGACAGCCTGGTGAATGTGCTGCGTGTAAACATTATGCAGCTTGTTCACTGCCCTGCAAATTGACTCGTAATCGGATGGAACAAGCGTGGCATTTGCATTATTCTTTACGGAATTATGTAAAAAAACAGTGGAATTTTTTTGATAATATAATATAGATCGATCAGCCATAACATTTAAACCACCGCATGTTCACCATAAAATATAATGCAACAGCCCTGCAATAAATTCTGCCCCCAGGAGGAGTTTTATGTTGAATGCTTATTGAATGTGTTTGACATAGTTTAATAATTGTTATTGGGGCTATAAGTTGTGGTGCTGTTTAACTGCGCTGGGTTATACTGAGAGGTGTCCCTAATATTTTGGTTTCCACTCATATACATGAAGGTGACAATTTACAGTCCCAGTAACAATCATTAAAATATGTCAACACCTCTCTCAAACAGAGTCAATAAAAATTCAACATAAAACTTATTTATTTACGGCAGGGATGTTGCATTATATTCTATGGTAAACATGCAGTGGTTGTAAGGTTATGGTTGATCGGTCTATCATGTCCATGTTATATTATATATTATATTTATATTATAAACATATTACATTATGATATATACTTTCATACTTAGCGGTAGAGACAGTTTTCTGGTGGAGTAAATGAAGATTATTTAAATAGTCATTCTCTAAATAGGACTTATTCTCTGCATTAATCCAACTTTAATGATATTTTTCACATTTGTAGGCGCAGCTCCTACAGTCCTTAACGTCACTGAATGTTTTTATGTAACGCCGCCATCAATCAGATGGAGGACGAGAACTAATTAGACAGCTTGTCCCAGACTCCAGACTCCAGACTGAAGCACACAAGACGCACACACGGGCACACACACACACACACACACACACAGCATCTTCTGTCTGCAGGCTCATCCTCTCTGTCACCCAGGCTCTTGAATATGCTCCTCCCTCCCCCACATCTTAAACCGCCAGAGAAGGGCAAAGTGCCTTGTTGCGGCCAATCACGGTCTTCCCCTTAGCTCCGCCTGGGCCAATCGAAATCCAGTAAAATGTCTTGTCAAGGACAGTCTCTTCTGAGAATCACTGTTAAGCACAATAAATCATCGCCTCATTTCCGAATGCCACCAACGGATGTTCTGCGGCCCTTTTTGCAAAAAAAAAAAAAAAATTATAATTGGTTGCTATGGTTTCAAATGGAAGGAAATATGAGAATCTTTAAAAAATGCAAATCCAAACATAAACTCTGCCTGAACTTTGTCTGGAATGAACCATTTACATCCCCGTTGTTTTACTGGCGCGGTCGGATTTGAGGAGGCTTAGAAACGGTCCGAACCGGAGTGTGTGACTAATGGCTGACAGACTAAGTCCAAGGAACGATAAAGCAAATATGCTGTCAAAGCAGCACTGACAACTTCTCTTTAATGTGACTGGAGAGGGCTGAGTGTCCCCCCCCCCACCCCTACCCCTCCTCACCCCTTCCGGTGCAGCACTCAGGAGACACACACGGGGCCGGATGAGCTTTTCATCCCCCAGAAAAGACTGACCGGCCCCTGGTAATCCATTAATGCATTAATGTTTGGAACGCCCTTTGTTTGACCTTTCGCGATTGCTAAGTTATGACTGCGAATTTGAATTTGCAGCACCTGCTCTGCCAGGTGCCCTCTGGGCTCCTGTGGTGTCGTCGCTGTCGTCGGGGTGGTGACCATTAAAACTTCTTCTCTTGCGTTTGTAGTGGAGCTGGAGGCCGAGCACGCACAGAGGGTCCCGGGGGCGGAGCAAGGAGGGGTCCCGCCCCCCCAGGTCAAGCTGAAAGAGAGGCAGAAGTTCTTTGAGGAGGCTTTTCAGCAAGACATGGAGCAGTACCTGTCGACGGGCTACCTCCAGATCGCTGAGAGGAGAGGTGAGACGGCGATGGTTGGGGGGGGGGGGGTGTCACAGTCATCATCCATGCTCTTTGAATATATTCAGTTTTAAATTCCAATGAGTTCTTATTAAACTCTTATGGATGGATGCGAGGCCGTCAGGCATTCAAATGTATGTAATCCAGAGTCCCGATAGCATCAGCCAAGCGCATATCACAAGATTGAGCCATAATGGCTTTCCGCGGCGCGGCTCCACGCTCGGAGTGGCTGTCGCGAGGAGAGCTGTCGCTTTGAAGAATGCCGCCGCGCCGTGTGAACGCAGCGAGGATCCTAATAGAATCCTCTGCAATTTCTCAAAAAAAATAAATAAATAAAGAGCCCGCGCTGAAATATCCAAAATGAGCAACTGCACTGAGAGATGTATTGGCTCAGCGTTTGTAATGTGATTTTTCTTCATCTTTTTACTCATCCATCTTCCTCCCTTAATCCTGTGGAAATGGCTTAATAGAGAGGATTGCGGAGCAGCGAGGGAGGAAGGGAGGGCGGGGGGCAAGATGGAGGGCGAGGAAACTTGAGGAGTGAATGTGAGACGTTTAGCTGTCACTCATCACAGGCTCTTTTTCATCAATGCTGTGTTTACTTTTGGGTTTTTTGGGTTGTTTTTTTTTGAGGCCTCGTTGGACATACGCACAGTTGAGCAATGTTGCGGCTCGCGTTCACTCGCAGTCACGCCGACGACCCGGCGGAGCAGTGGAGATGTTTGCATTCGGGCCTCACGCGTCAGACGATGTGATTTCGCAGCACGGAGGCGACAAACGTCCCGGCTCGCTGACTGAAATGAGTCAGAGTCGCCGCGGGGACACGAGGGGGCCTCACGGCGGCGTTCTGGGCGAAGAGCGTCTGAAATCAAAAGTGACTCGCTGTTCTGCAGTGGAGAGCAGAGATTCATCTGGAATCATGGGAGAAGATGGAGAGGACGGAGGGGGGAGGAGGCAGGGTGGGAGGGGGGAGAGGGCAAAGAATAAACCGAGACAGTCAAGTAAAGGGAGAGAGAGAAAGAAAGGGCAGAGCATGTCATAAGCCAGTGAACCATCAAAATCCAGTCTCAAGGGGCTTAAGCACGTACACACACACACGCACACACACGCACACACACGTATTTACTCTCTCTGCTATCTCACTGCAGGCAACAACAGTCCTTCCCAGCAGGGGAACCTTTTAGGAAAGGTCACAGTGGGGCTACAAGGAACACATGATAGAGGCAGTCACATGGACATGATGTTCTCAAGGCAGTGCTTTCTCCACCCAGACCATCATAGCCACACACTCTCTCTCTCTCTGTGTCTGTGTGTGTGTGTGATTGTTTATTTTTGTTCACATGCTGGAAACAGCCTCTTCCTCGTCATGCCCTGTGAGGCTGAGTAGCTGATGGTAATTGCGCAGCCGAAATATGGAGGCGCCCGTGTGAGGAGCTGCATGCTGAAAAGTCATTAGAGAGCGCGAGAGACACGAGTTCCTCCAAGAGGTGTCTCTCACACACACACAACACACACACACACACACACACACACACACAAACGCACCGGCGGCGCGTTTCCCCCGAAGAGAAACAGGCGGCGATTCCGTGCGACTGTAGTTCGCGTCGCCATTTATGTGTGTTGTCTCTCATCCAGATTCATACGTGAGGATCAGTTTGTGTGTCCGTGGAGAACATTCACGCCCCATGAATGGCACAGTTGAAGACATGAGCGTGCCTTTTAGTGTGTGTGTGTGTGTGTGCGCGCGCGCGCGGGTGTGTGGGCACGTAAAGGACGGTGAGACTTTTTGGGGTCGGTGGGAAATAATGTTCCCCTTTCTCTTTCTTCACTCTTTCTTTTGCTCTCCCTCCCTGTGCCGCCCTCCTCTGCTCTCCTCATTTCCTTGAGGTACGGTAGCCAATGGCATCTTGTCTCACCGCTGTGTGCGCCGACCAATCATCACCCACCCACCTTCCTGTTGTGCTCGCAAACGCTGCCCTCCCTCCCCCACCGTCCCCCCCACCCACCTCACCCACCCACCCATCCCCTACAATGCACTGACTGGCTGTCTGTGACGCATGCAGCACATCATGGTAGTGAACATAGGGGGGTCGGGGGGCGGCGGGGAGGGGGTGAGGGGGTCGGGGGGTGGGGCGGTGTTTCCCCTGCAAGGTGGTGAATCCAGGACCGTAGGGGTTGGTGCAGTGGATGGTTGTAGGAGGAGGGAGGGAGAATCAGCCACCAGCCAGTTGAGTCAAATCGTATTCTGGTCTTCAAGTGAGGAACTCTGAAATACACACACACACACACACACACACACACGCACAGACATAATCAGTGTTATTCACTTCAAGGTTGATCCAAGTAATTCAACCCGGTTTTAAGTGGACGTGGAGATTAAAAGCCGCTTCTCAGCCTGTAAAGTATAAATATCAATGATATGTTCGCATATGCAAAGAGGTGCTGGCCGCAGTCCATCACACCCCCGCCCCCCATCCCATCCTGGCTCTGAAAACACACCTTCATAATGCAATATCAGTGTAAGTGATGGAGGACAAAACACACACACACACACTCCTTCTCCTGTGCAAAAAAAATACCAGTTCCATTAAGCTTGTAAAACACTTTTTTCACTCCTTTTTTTTTTTTTTTAAGTGTGTGACACCATGAGTGTGTTCTCTCGCCTGCCCTCTTTTACACTGGAATTGCATCCTTGAGCCCGTGTGGAGTGAGTTTCAGGAGCCGCCGGTTATCCGTGTCAATGTCGGGGATCTTCGGGTAAACAAACGAGCTCCATCATCTCAGACGTCATCCGGCTTGAACCCGCTCATTTGCTTCTGCCTGGCAAGTTTTGGAAAAAAGCGCGAGAGAGAGAGAGCGAGAGAGAGAGAGAGGTCCTTGTCTTCCTGGAATCAGCCCCTTGCTTGCTGCCCGGTCGGCGTGCTCCTCTCCCGCGTGGCGCTCACGCTTTCCGCTTCCCCCTCCCGTTTTGTCCAGAGCCAATAGGAAGCATGTCGTCCATGGAGGTGAACGTGGACATGCTGGAGCAGATGGACCTGATGGACATGTCCGACCACGAGGCCCTCGACGTGTTCCTGCACTCCGGGGGCGAGGACAACAGCGCCGCCTCGCCTGTCGCAGGTGCAAGTCCACTAACTCACCCACGCACACACACACACACACACACACATGCTCACTCAAGCGGAAAAAAAAACAAACAATCTAATTGTGCTCCAAACAGCGGACAGCATTCTTCTCTTCTTGAGTTTAGTGTTTCATACAGTTATGTAGCATTTGAGATATCTGTTTATCAAAAAACATCTGTGTGTATCTTTTTCAGCAGAAGGATTATAGAACCTATTTTGGGAGATTCTTATTACCGATTACTGAACACGGTAAGCTAGAAGCACTTGGAGCTCCACCCAAGGCTGAACGAGACCCCCCCCCCGCAAACGGTGACACAGAAATACGTCGGGTTTACTCATATCTTGACCCTCAAACCCTGAACCACGGATGGGGATTCATGCGTCTGCGGATGTTCCAAAACATCCAAACACCTGCTTATTTGCAGCTCTCGTCCTGAGATGGCAGATTAATAATAGATAATAATGAATAATAGAATTGGCGGGGTTCTTTTTTTTTTGTTTGTTTGTGTTTTGGAGCGAGGTTGCCACTCCAGAGGGCCGCGGGTCTGACCGCTGCAGAATTTTTTATCCATCTAACAAACTGAACAAACCAACCTAACAAGCTAATGTCTTTTTAAACAAAGTCTGCAGTTATCTGAGCGCCTCCTGTCTCTCCGAAGGTCCCGACGTAGAGTCCTTCACCACGGAGATCAGCCTGCAGGTCCCCACCCAGGCCGAGCTCCGCCACAAGCTCTCCTCCCTCTCGTCCACCTGCACCGACTCCGCCAGCCAGGACACGGAGGCGGGGGAGGAGGACGAGGACGAGGACGAGGAGGAGGCCGAGCGCGGGGAGGCAGGGACGGGGGGAAGGCCCCCCATGGTGGTGACCCTGGATGAGGAGGAGGTGCACCCGGATACGGCGCTGGTGGACCGGGAGGAGCAAGAGGAGCGGAGCAGCAAAGACTGTGAGAAGAGCAGGCCGAAGGTTTGAGGGGACGTGGACTTGATTTTAACACACACACACTCTCTTGCACACACACACACACACACACACACTCTTACACACACAGCTGCCAAATCAAATGATCGGCTTCCTTCTCAAATCTAATGTGAGGAAAAACGGGAAAGAAAATCCACCGACGCCGCTTCGACCGTCACACGATTCGACCGTCACACGATTCGAGT
>CAAKHG010043947.1:14288-28282 GCA_901007715.1 Dactylopterus volitans
TTAAAAAAGGGGGGGGGGGGAGGGGGGGGGGGGGGGGGGGGGGGGGGGGGGGGCGGGGGGGGGGGGAGTCTAAAATCATCCAGGAATAAAAACAAATTCTTCTTTCACACTAGTGCAAAAAAGACATCTTGCTTTTTTTTTTTTTAAACTCTTTATAAACAAGGCTGTCATTCTAAGGAGGGAGGTGAATATTACATTTTTTTTTTTTTTTTTGGAAGGGGGGAGCTGAGGTCAGGTGACGGGATTTTTCAAAGCTCAAAAACATCGTAAATATGTTGGAGGAGGGGCTGATAGTGATCCTGCTTGATGTTAAAGAATTCGGGGGTTTTGGGTGGGGGGCAGGCGGGCGGGGTTGGGAGGGAGGTTGTAGCGGGTCGTGGGCACAGCGCACAGGGGTGGCGATGTTGAGGCGTCCCCTCAGGACACGGCGGCAGCCTTGGGCATGTGGCTGGAGGACAGGCGTGCCAGGGACACCTCCACGGTGGCGCGCTTCCGGGGGCCTCGCTTGGCCGGCGACGCTTTGGCAGGGCTGATGCCGTGGCAGGGGTCCCCCACCCCTGCTCCGACGATGACTCCGCCGCCGCCGCCGCTCTTCAGCATGGCGCGGCCACACACCTGGTTCACCAAACTGTTGATTTGCTCCTGATTAGGGAAGGCACAGAAAAGAAAAAAAATAAACTATACAGTATATATATATACACACACACACACACTTTTTTTTTTTATGAGTCACACTTATTTGTTCATCTAGGAACTCAAAGAACTCAGGATGAACCGTCTGGCTTCCCCAGGCAACACGGCAAATGTCTCCCCCTTGTGGATGGAGAGGGAAGTGCAGCCCAGGACATTTAATAGAGCAAAAAAAAAAAAAACCACAAAAAACAAACATGGCAGCGGCTCACCTCATCGTATCGGTACATCATCTTCAGGCCTCTGCAGGACTTGTGCTTCTCCACGTAGCGCAGGGCACACTCCAGGCAGAAGACCACGTTGTCCGTCTCCTGAACCACCTGCACGGACAGACGGACGGACGTCACTGCACTGCACTGCTCTACCGCAAACTCATGCTTGCACGAATAAAAAAAAAAATAAAAAATAACGAATCGCTTCATCGGTGGGTTTTTATGTGTGTGACGCCTATGGTGACGACGCGTCTCCATGGTGACCAGGTCTTCCTCTGCTCACCATGGACAAGTAGCAGAGGTGCTGGCAGATCTGGCAGCGTCTCTCTGAGGACTCCAGCGCCAGCCATTTGCCGCGAGGCTTCTTGCGCCCCTCGCCGGGACCCAGGCCGCCGTCATGGGTGCCGTAGCGGGCAGAGGAGAGCAGACCTGCCTTGTAAAGTTCCTGCCGTTGGCGCATCTCTATGTTCCTGTGGGAGGCCAAGAGGAAGTTCAGTGGACCAGAAAGCCAGAAATGTTTGCTCTTGGCACGTTTGAGAATAACAGCAGCATCTCTGAAACTAACGGTTATTGCAGCACTTCCCTCCGGAGCATCATCAACATGCGCAAGGTGAGGCTTCTCTATTTCTTGGAATAGATTATACAAAGCCGCGTCGATTCACGCTACGAGCGAACAAAGAAAAAGCAGCGGCTTCACTGAGCAGATCTGAAGAACAGGACTCGTCAGGCTACTTCAGCAGCATAGGAGGCTTTTGGACTGCTGATCGAGCGCCGGCTCCCCACCTGAGGTCTTTGAGAAGGGCGGAGATGGTGGTGAGGAGGAGGCCGTTGTCCCTCTTGGACTCGGCTGTGGCGATCTGGTACAGTAGCTTCTCCATGGAGAAGGGTTTGGCTATACGACGACATTTCAGGTCCTGCGCGAACAAGAGCAGATAAATTTTAGGTATCACCAAAAAAAAAAAAAAAAAAATGCAGCTCCGTCCCTGCTTGAAAAAAACTGATATATTTATAATGTCTGACAAGAGTAAACAGAGGACTCCATATTTCTTGGCCTCTGTGCTTTCTCATTTGTACATTAAAAAAAAAAAAACATCATCATTTGAAATATATTTTTTTCCCAGGCACTGCAGCACAATACAGTCCGGTTTATGAAAGTCATATTACCCCAGAGGGCAATCTTTGCTGTCATTAGGAATGTGATGGGATTGCTGAAGGTATGTGAGCTTCCATCACCGTAATGCCTACAATGACAGTAAGGAATATTTTCTTCTCTGCTATTATGCCCATAATGAGGTCGTGTGGTCCAAACGCCTGCTCGTGATCACCCACCCACACACACACACACACGCGCGCACATATATAAATTCCAAATGCATCCCCCCGGGGAGATTTACTGCTGCAATTACTCCTTAAAGTTCACCACACTGGCTGATTACAGAATCAAGCTCATGGTTTTTAGTTCATTTATCTATTTCATTTTCAATAATCTATCGTGGGGCAGCAGTCAACTCTATGAATCAGAGCGTTAACGACCGGCGTCCACAGGGGGCCACTGTTGTCTGGCCTTTACGGGAGCCCGGGAAAACAAGCAGCAGTCACGTCCCATTAATAACACGCAGACAAAAACGTTCATTCCTCAGAGTGGCGACAAGTCGTTTTTATTTTATATTTGACACAAAGAGAAAATTCCATCCCTCACTGCACCTCTTTTTGAACAACTATTTATATATATATATATATATATATGTATATATGTAGATACACTGTATGGAACATCTCAGCATGACTCTCCCAGCGTGACTCATTTGCTGACCTTTGCAGCCTGGTAACCCAGGTTCATCCAGTGTGGTGTGGCAAAGTGCACCGTCTCCGACACGCTGTAGCCACAGCACACCTTAGAGACAAAGGCACCGGGGAAGCAGACCACAAACTGACCACTCCGCTGGACCGTGCGGTAAACCTTGATGCCTTCTCGGCAAAGCACCTCTGGAGAGATCTGGACCATCAGGCAGGAGAGAGAGGAGAGAGAAATGATGTGACATTTCTATCTATATTTGCTAAATCATGTGGCTTCGGAAGGTATTTAAATGGATCCAAAAAAAAAAAATGAAAATGCAAATGCTCCTTTAATGAAGTGATCAATTCATAACATGGATTGGGTGTTGGAGGACACACTGACCATGATGTTCTTCTCCAACATCTCTAGTCCTGGGGTGCCGTTGGCCTGAAGCAGTGTATGGACCACCTTGTCCAGCTTAGCCTTCTCCTCAGCAGGGACAGAATACCTATAAGGGAAATACACACACACACACACACACACACACACACACACACACACACACACACACACACACACACACACACACACACAAATTCACTCACTCTCACCTACTCACACTGACAATATCATATGTGCACGTTTATGTTAGCCCACAATGCTAACTGCCATGCTAACCGCTATGCTAACTGCTGTGTGAAACGTGTCTCCACCTTTGATACATTAAATTATATTTTGTGGCAGCGCCACTCGGCTCTACAGAGCTTCACAGGAGCTACTGTTTTACTAGAATGAAACTTTTGCGACGTAGCAACAAGACCAATCAAATCCACCGGAAGAACCAGCAAAAACGTCATCGTATGGTTAGGATAGGGTTAGAATATGGATAGGCCGGGGTTAGGGTTAAGATTGGGTAGGATTGGGACAGTTTTGAGTATGCTTAGAGTTCAGATCGGATCAGAGGTTGCGTTGGGGTAAGCGTTTTGGGGTCTATATGACACAGATGACAGGAGGAATTCCTCTTAAATTGATTTATTGAAGTTTTATTGTCGTGTTTGATGTATAAAGCAACATAAATGTGAACGTTTGGTTGACTGTCTCTCAGCAATCATCGGTTCAATTACACAAATGTCTGTGTTTCACATTAACAGGAGCACATTTTCTATTTCAGAAGCCAGGCTCCACTTTGATCCAAAACTTTGATCAGTCGATATGCTGATGACGACCGCTTCTCCCTTCTGGCAGTGAATTAAAACAGCATTTCCATATTAATCAGCATTGATCGTTGCTCATCATGTGACATACGTCACCGCTGAGGATGCTGGTGAGAAACATCAGATAAATAACTGGCCTTTCTGCTGAATTCAGCAGCTCGTTGCTAACCAGGACCCGACCATGAGACCTGCGGGAGTCAACCAAAACAGAACTACAAAATGAGCTGGGAACTCTGCTGAAGCTTTATCTGCCAAACACATGATTGTTACAAATATCAGTGGAAGTGATTTTTATGAATCGGAAGGGGGTGCTATCAGCCCTGAATCAACCAGGACAACATTTTCAGTCAGGATTCCTAAAATAATACGGATAAACCAACTAGTATTTCCAAAATATAGGTCAAGGACTTTGCTCTAACTTTTGAATGACATAGACTTTTCTTTTTCTTTTCTTTTTTATGGAGGTTACTGTTTACTGTGCACATTTAAGAAAACAAATGGTCTGAAGAAGCGAACTTTCGTGGAGAACACATGGTACATGTGTTGCTGTTAACGTCAGATAAATCCAATCAAAGTTCTCCACAGTACTGGGTCATTTACTGACACGCCACAGTCTGGTGTTCGGGTTGGACCTGCTGCTTAACTCCTTACCACCAGCTTTTCCACCTATCAGCCAATCAAAGCCAAAAACACATTTTTGTGAGAAACAAAAATAACCGAGATTCCTTTGAGCAGGGTGAGAGCGTTCAGAATCTCACACCTTCCTAAACGGCATGGTCGTGTTTCCTTGGTAAATGTGAGTTGAGGATCTCTAAATCTTAGTAAGGTTCCACGGTGCCTCAGCTGCGGGTTTCAGCTCACGTCCCCATCGTTTCCTGTTCACATCCCATCACCTGCCCCTGTCCATCTCACCTGTCCAGCCCGCCATGCAGCGACAGAAGCCTGTCGCCGGGTCGCAGCCGTCTGCGTTGGCGCAGTCACACATCTCACGGCAGCCAAGGCCGTACGATCCCTCCTGGCAACGACACAGCCGACAAGTTGGAGCAACCGTGGCGCCCCCTTCAGGTAGTCCTGGACGTTTCAATAAACTCATGCTTAAGTGACAGCATGCAGACTCACGTGACACGGAAGGTTGCAGTGTTCGCCCCTCCAGCCCGCCGAGCAGATGCAGGTTCCGGTGACGGGGTCGCACGCCGCCCTGCTGGCACACTGACACGTTTGGTTGCAGCTCAGTCCCCAAAAACCGCTGGAGCAAGGGAGGGAGCAGTCCACCCCCTGCCAGCCTGGACACAGCGACCATCAGGAAACAATGAACACGGGGACACAAGGACCTCCACTGACCACTAACGACCACCACTAACCTCCACTGACCACCACTGACCTCCACTAACTTCCACTGACCTCCACTAACCTCCACTGACCACCACTGACCTCCAATGATCTCCACTGACCACTAACGACCACCACTGACCTCCACTGACAACCACTGACCTCCACTGATCTCCACTGACCTCCATTGACCACCACTGACCTCCACTGACCACCACTAACCTCCACTGACCACCACTGACCTCCACTAACCTCCACTGACCACCACTGACCTCCACTGACCACCACTGACCTTCACTGACCTCCATTGACCACCACTGACCTCCTCTGATCTCCACTGACCTCCAGTGACCACGACTGATCTCCACTGAGCTCCACTGACCTCCACTGACCACCATTGACCACCACTGACTTCCCCTGATCTCCACTGACCTCTTGTGACCAACACTGACCTCCACTGATCTCAACTCACCTTCACTGATCTCCACTGACCTCTTGTGACCACCGCTGATCTCCACTGACCACTACTGATCTCCACTGACCACCACTGACCTCCTCCAATCTCCACTGACCTCTTGTGACCAATACTGACCTCCACTGATCTCCAATGACCTTCACTGACCACTACTGATCTCCACTGACCTCCAGTGACCACCACTGACCTACACTGATCTCCACTGACCTCAACTGACTACTACTGACACTGACCACCACTGACCACTGACTGGTAATTATATAAATGTAGATGCGAATTACATGATTGCGAAGACTATGCCAGTGGTTTCATGACAGTAACATGGCTGAAATGATTTCCCTCAGCAACTGCAGAAGAAGAAAGAAGGTGAAGACAGACACCCACGAGTTCCAGCCGAGGCTCGGAGGCCTCTGGTCCTACATTCGCCTTCAAATGTCTTCCACTTTAATTAGTCGTGTTTCCCACGAGCCTCGCTAGCGCATGCATATTTAAACATGCTGATATTGAGAGATCTGAAAGGCGCGCGTGGGGAGATGAAAACAAGAAAAAGTCCGGAGATTTCTGATGGAGATACTTTAAGTTTAGTGGGGTCAGTAGGAATGTGAGCATTATCAATAATTCTGAGATCATGTAACGTAAGGCAGCGATCCCTTAGGACAACACAATGTACTGTAGCGTCATGTAAAAGGATAATGTAGCATGACATAACATAGCATGACATAACTAACCATAATGTAATGTGACATGGCGTGACATGGAGTACGTTAGTTACATCGCGTAACAAGACATGACACACGAACATTATTGTGTCAAAACATAACGAAGCATCACATGAGCTGATATAACGTGAAGCGGCATAACATTTCGTGACATAATGTAACATGTCATAACAACAGCAGCAACATAATGTAATGAGGTAACGTAACGCGGCGTGATGTAACAACATTATGTAACGCTGCATAATGAACACGATATAGTGCAATGTGACATAATGTAACCTGATGTTAAGACATGTAACATCACATGTGATAGAACGTAACCCGATGTGATGTGACAACATGGCGTAATGTAATGTAGCATGATGTAACATGACAGAGCGTATGTAGCATTAAGGAGTAAACTCTGCAACGTGTAGAAGATCAGAGACCTTCTGCGCAGATACAGGAGCCGTCGACGTGGAGGCAGCTGAGGTGGTTGTGGCAGGAACATTGTGACGTGCAGTTGGTTCCATACAGGCCTGCGGGACAGCTGACGGAGCAGTCGTCTCCCTGGAAACGCACGGCAGACAAAACACGCTGAAACCATGGACCAATGATGGACGCCGCAGACTTATTAGCAGCACTCAAGAAATTGTTTCTATCTGCTCAGTCCTTTTTTCCCCCTCACGTCTCCACATACTGCTGAAACCCAGATGATAATTAACTCAGTGTAAGTGTCTCACCAGCAGCCCCGGACAAAGGAGGTCTTTACCTTCAACAGCCTAAAAGTCCATGTGTTGCCAACAAAGAGAACAAAAACTCGGTCCAACAATACCCCAACATGTGGTCTTATCTGACAAGCTGACCAGTTGAGTGACACACCATAAGTCCATGTAACCCGAGTCGACCAGCAGGGTGCTGATAAGGTCCGCTGAGGTCAGCCCCAAACCATGACATCACCTCAAGGTTTATAAACCAGCTGACACCCCAAACTCAAGGCTTCAGGTGAGGACATCCGGCGTAGTGACTCTGCAGCCGGTAGAAGTAACTGCCACTTCTCCTGGCTGCATCACCGACAGCCCCAGTGTCCCGGTTTCTCGCTGGGATACCGCCGACACCCCCTTTTCACACCTAACTACTCTCACAAACACACGCACGCTGTTTGTTTCTGTTTGCATCTGTTTGTATGTAGTTAGCAGTTAGAGCGTATGACCGGATTTGAGCACAGTGGTGGTACTGACTCTTTTCAATGAATTTCAATGAATAGTGGTCTCAAAATCAGGAATTTTGAGACCGATTCTGCTTCATTGGTTATTGGCCCGGGTTTTTCCGGTGGTGCCCTGTTTTAATTAATGTTTATTAATTAAGCTTTAATTAATTTAGATAATAATTAATATCCATCTCAGTCATACTTAATCATCATGAGTAACCAAACTCCTACAATGCACGACACAAACATACTTAATATACAACATAAACATTAATAATACATTGATTTATCTGTATCACAGCAACATTAACATAATAATAAATGGTAATTATTTGACTCTATATCCTGTAAACCTAATGTAACTTTGATGACAACTGTGTAAGCTGTTGTGTATAAGCGTAAACTAGGTAACGACAGTCGAGGTGTTGTAATTACCGAGGTGAATGAGTTAGCAGCTGCAGGTCAGCACAGCGAGTCAAGTTCATTCAAACTTTGCACTTCACTGACTACTGAAACATGGAGATTAACAGCTGTTACGAGCTTCTTCTAGATGTGAACCGCTCCTGGATTTTCATGTTTGCATTCTGAACTACAGAGGTGGTGAGCACGGTGGATTCCGCCAGATTAGCGAAATGCTAAATGAAGGAATTCCATTGTTGTTGGCGTACCTTAAAAACGGTTGTTTCCCTGCCTGTATTTATCATCAGTCACGCAGCCGCATAGGTTGTGAATGGAATGGCGGCTGTGAGGTTGAAGCTTCACCGTTTGTGTGTGTTGCTCGTCAAATGCTAATTGTTTGTAGCTGCTTAGCAACTAGCGGTGTGGTACACAGCATGAGGCTGAATGCGCTAGTTGCTGATGGGTTTGTTGTTGTTACGATGAATTTGGAAGGAAATATTATTGCTTAAATAATGTTTATATGAGCCAACCTTTTTCTGCATTGCTACAATTATTAGCTGT
The DNA here is from genome assembly GCA_901007715.1 of Dactylopterus volitans. Classification (NCBI taxonomy): domain Eukaryota; kingdom Metazoa; phylum Chordata; class Actinopteri; order Syngnathiformes; family Dactylopteridae; genus Dactylopterus; species Dactylopterus volitans. The sequence continues at coordinate 22,854 of CAAKHG010043947.1, forward strand.
GTTACTTTCTTCAGTAATAAGTAACCAGGTTTTAGAAAATGGAACTGAGCTGGCCAGCTATAACGAACCAGTGGGCTTGGCGCCAATCATCATGAGCCCACGAGCAGGAACATCACGTGCTGGGCGGTAGAAACACTGTGACTCTTTCTTTCCCATCCACCCACACTCCACACACACACCCCCACACACACTCCCACAAACACACACTTTCCCCTGACTGTGACTCAAACTCATATTGACTTTGGACTTTTCGGATTATGACCTCGCTGCCGAAGATGAACATCAACTTCTTCTGTGGAACAAAAGGGGATAAGAAGTGGACTTTGCTGGGACTTGGAGATCGAAATATTTGTGGTTCATATATAATGCTGTTTGTGTAATATTGATGGTGAAGATATAAGCTAAAGATTACAGATTGATATCCAATTTAAGGTTTAAGGTAAAACACCTATGAAGTGCATATTTGGGTCATTTGTGTTGAGTTATCGATTGTGATAATCATATTTGTTTTGTTTCTGCGAGCTAGGCGGGCACTGGTGTACAATATTTAAGGTACACTCGTCTTTTGATATTGAGTTGAGTTATTCCCCTCTGTGGACCATCACCTTATCATGGCGGTGGAGGGGTTTTTGAGTGTCCTAAAGATCTCAGGAGCGATGTTGTGGGGCGCAACAGCCCCTGTTAGGGTCTCCCAAAGCAAATTGGTCTTGGGTGAAGGGTCAGACAAAGAATGGTCCATAAAGACCCACATAGAGAGAAAACATCGAAGGACCAGTGAGACCTGCCCCACCCCGGAGCCAGGCCTGGGGAAGGGACCTGTTGGCCAGCGCTGGGTGGCCGGGCCTTCACCCATGGGCTTCGGTGAGGTCCAGCCCGAGGCAGAGACATGGGTCTGTCCTCCGAGACGAGTTGAGTTACTCAGTTGTAACAGAGAACGGAGTTCTTTGAAAAACTTTTAGTCAAAATCTCAAATGCACTGTGTTTTAAAGAGATTTAAAAAAAACAAAAAAAAAAACGGAGGAAGATAAAGGGAGAAAATAGAGTCAAATTCAAACCCACCACTGTAGCTTGTATTCTTCACCATCCTGAAGTCGAGTAAAAAAGTGAGGATGATCCAGTGCACGTGCATTCTTCTCAACAGCTCGGAGTGTTTCCAGGCAAAGTCCCCAGACTCGTTCAAGAGGCAGATGATGGCACGTGGCGTTCCAATGTGTATTTAATCACAAATGATCCTGCTTTGTCAGCTCTTCTGTGCTCCAGAAAAATGATCGAAAGTCTTCTTGCTCTCGCTGCTGACACAGTCAAACACTTCTGACGCCTTACCTGGCGTTGCCGTGCAACACCTTGATTCAGTTTTTGGCACAGTCCTTGGCACATGCCGAGGAGCTGCATGCCTAATAACATTCAAGATGCAAGCCACCTTGCCTGCAGTGGCTTCAGATCGCATTGAATCTTGCTGCAAAAAAGCGGTTGTGCATCGAATGCTGATGCGAATTAACATCTGTTAAGCCAGATTTGTAGAGGATGCTGGGACAATTCTCTTCTTGCAGATCTCCAACTGGAGCAGAACAAAGCAAATCTTCCCAACAGAGTTGTTGCACGCAGAAGAGGATCGCGGAAACAGCGCCTGGGCACTAAACAGACAGTAACGTCTCATTGGTAGGTTGCTAAAAGCAGTGAAGAGGAAAAAAGTGCGCGTGCGCTGAATTAAAAACACTCACCAGGCAGGTGGCAGAGCTTTAAAATCAGCTGGCAGGTGTTACAGCTGGCCAGCAAAAGGTGAAGTCGTCGTTCTTCCCCAAAGCCAGCCGGCACAAATACACATGAGGTGAGACGCATATCAGGGCAACAAGCTCACGTGAAATCACAATCCGATAATGATCCTTTATCGGTTGCAGGAAAAAGAAAGCAATTACATGAAAAGCGTCAGACGGGAGAAGCAACATCCCTCTGCTGCAAACGAGTCTTTAAAGAAGCCAGACAACAAAATCCATTCCAGGGTTACGTTGAGGTATCTTTCCCACACACTTTCTGGGAGATGAGGTTGAAGTACCCACTCTTGCACTTGTGGTTCCAGATATACGTATCCAGATATACGTATCAAAGCTGTTCTTATAGGAACAAACACGCTTGACATTCTCTATGAGCAACAACAGTGCAGCTCATCCACGAAGGCCTGTACGAGTACCGAGCAGTACTCAAAACCTTTGACCAACAACGCCGGCTGTGCGGAGGGCACCACAGGACCTGTGAGGATGCTGAACATGACTCTTTCATCACTCTGGAGGGTCGAGCCAAAGTTCACAATCCTTCTCCACAGTTATGGGTGGTTGCTGCCCCGTGGTCTTTGTGTTAAGAGTCGTCTCATTACTTTCTCTTAAAAAAATCCCGATAGTGCTCACTAACGAAACTGAGCAAGACATTAGCATTCCACCTTTAACTGTCATTGCAGGACTTGGATCTTTTCATAGCATCCTTTCTTAGCACAATGTGACAAATTCATCTGGCTCAGAAAAAAAGTCCTAAACCCAGTTTGATCTTTAACTTTGGTAATTCCCCTTTGTCTCCTGAATGGAAAGCGCGTATTTCCAGCAGGCCTTGGCTCATGCCTGCGTTTTTCCTTAACATGACTTGGACTCTGGGTGTACAGATAAGGTGAAATACTGCATCAAGTTGCATGACAAAACTCCTTTCAAACATCACACCAGACCTAGCGACCCTCAAGATACTGAGGCAGTGCATAAACACCTTAAGGAACCGTTTGAGAACAGGGTTTGACCAACAGAATCAAACCTCATCTCGTCCAGCGACTGTTAACTTCAGTGTTGTTCCTACTGAGGGAAACATCCTCAACACCGAGAAACACCACCTCTCTGCTTCCTGCTGACAAGAAGCCACAGTTGTTCGTCAGCCGACATTTCTGCGTGGCGTCTGATGACAGCCGCTGTCCTCCTTCCCTGACTGAGGCTCATCTCTTCTTCATGAGATGAAACCTGACAGGCTATCCAGCTTCGGGGAATCAGGAGTTCTTCCTTAAATTCATTATAAGCTCATCGGATCTGATGGCCTAACGTGAAGCAAAACAAGCACATCCATTATAGACGACCATCGGTGACGCCGACCCACGGAGAAACACGGCGTCTGCGCTTGTCCAATCAGTGGAGGACAAGTGCGGCGTTGCGAGACAGGCAGCCCGACATCAGCGGCATGTCGGCCCCCGTTCTGAAGATGTCGGCGTGCTGTGAGAGAAGGCGGCCGCTCGAGCGCGCCGTCTCATCGATCGGCGCCTCCGCCGGATAAACTCTGCTAATTAAAGCTGCTGCTTCCAACCTGCTGCCTTTAAAAAGCTGTTAATCTAATATTCACAAAGACGCAGGAGGGAGACGCCTCATTAAAAACTTTCCCCACAAACTTGCTGGATAACTAACCTGTGTGGGCTAATGAAGGAGATGATGCCCACGTAGATGGACCTCCAACCTGAGAATCATAAATCTGCACTTGTGCGGGTTTCCCGGTAAAAGTGGGCATTTATTGTTTTCAGCCAAGATCTGAGCCAAGAATTACACTTGGCTCAGATACGATTACCAGATTACTGCGATACGACTATTATATCTAACAGTAATCACATGTAATAACGGCAACACTCTTTCGGTGGCAGCGGCTCCGTTCCATTAATTGTCCCAGCAAGCCATGAGTCAGACGTGGAAGTGGTTGACCTACCCGGAGGGCAGCCATCATTGATGCTCACATTAATGTAATCCAGTTACTTCTGCAGCTATCTTTTTAATCTCTTGAACAGGTTTACGTCTAAATGGGCTCTTTATTGGCGAAAACAAGCAAAACTGGTTATGGTTTGACTTCACCTCTGACATTGCTGAGGCGTGGTCACGCGGTGCGAGCGCCCACAGCAGCCGACATAAGCTAGCCCTGGAACGGTCACGCAGGTCAAAAAATTAGTGGTTCTTTCTTTTTTTCTTTCTTTTTTTTTAAGCCATATTCATTGAACCACCCGCAGCTGCAATCTGGCAAAAGTAACCACATTAAAGGGTTCCAAACAAGGGATGCGTACCACACGGTAAGCCGTTATGCTGATGCTGTGTTACTTTTCCTTCAAAACCCACAAACTTCACTCTCTGAAACAATTATGCTGACCAGCAAATTCACACCTATCCCGGAATCCTCCACTAATTGGACCAAACCACTGTTCTGCCCATCAACCTCGTTTTTCTGAGCTCACCGTCTACACCGCTACAAGCAGGGAACATCAGGTATTTGGGGGTTAATATTTGCTGCAGGCTGTCAGACCACAACTTCTCTCCTCTACTTTGAACAATAGAGGGCGCCCTCATGAGGTGGAGGACTCCGCCCACATCACTCATGGTAGGAGTCATCTCGTCTCATGTTGTCTTCTTCCGCTTATCCGGGTCCGGGTCTCGGTGGCAGCGGTGGCCTGCCGTCCGATCCACGTTGCACCAGACCCATATGGTTCCTCCTGCAGGTGGTGGGCCTGCTGGAGGGTGGACCCATGTCTCTGCCTCGGGCTGGACCTGACCAGACCCCATAGCGAAGCCCCAGCCACCAGGCGCTCACCCACAGGCCCCTGACCCAGGCCTGGCTCCAGGGTGGGGCCGCGGTAACCCTCCCACTGACTCATTTCTAACAAACAACTAACACACTTGCATTAGAGGAGGGAGAGAAGATGCAGATGCAGGAGACATTTTTGTGTTTTTATGAAGACTGTTTTCATGCACTTTAATAGAGTGTAATACTTGATTTAATGCCACTGAAGCTTCTGCGTCTGTTACTGAACCCACTGCAGAAGCACACACAGACATGAAAGACATTATGTCTAGGCAGGACTTCAGACCTTGGTCCCTTTAAAAAAAACAAAAGTTGTATAACAGGCCCTAAAACAATTAAAACATTAAAATGATTAAATAATCACATATTGGGAGATGCGCCAGCAGCCAAGGGCAGTGGGAGTTATCCTAAAATTATTCCTGTCCTCCATAGGTTCACCCTCCATTATCTTAAACGAGTGGAAATTCCATTAGCTGGTTAACTTCTAATAAAGATAATAAGTAAAAATAGAAAATTCAAATTAGAATTTAAATGAGAATTACTATTATACATAAAAATCAATACGCACCCCTTTTAAAATTAATAAGTGCTATAGGGAAATGAATTCCAATTTGACTGGCTGGGAGCGTCCTTGGGTTACCCGAGAGGACTCAACATGACTCCCCTGACTGGCTCAGCTTGGTGAGAGAGAGGGGAACTTCAGTCTTGCCAAACACTTGCAGCTCCTGAGGAAGCTGATTAGAAATGTCCAGTGACTAGACTGATCCCGTACACGGTGACTAGACTGATCCCGTACACGGTGACTAGACTGTGTTTTTTATTTTTTTTTTGGGGGGGGGGGGGGGGGG
>CAAKHG010043950.1:0-10305 GCA_901007715.1 Dactylopterus volitans
GCGGGACTCATGATAGCTGGTTACTTGCATGCAAACACGACAGGGTGCGCTCGCTTTCATGGAGGCCCAAACCGCTGTAGTCACCAGTCACAAGATTATCGTCAAATATTGACATCAAAGTACGTTTCACAAATTCAGGTTGGTCAAGTAATGAATGCTGTTAGCTTTGTTTGTCTTTCATTTGCATGTTAATATAACATTACGTAAAATGATAATCGCTCAACTCTGAGGTTGTATGTCCTCTATTTGAAAAAATATCATGAGCATGGTGGTGGCGTTAGTCTATAAAATGTCAAATAAAAAGATAAAACTAATTCATGATCCCAGTTACACGTGCGACAGCTAAGCAGCTCAAAATGATGAGATGGATAAATTAGTCCTCAGTGGTGGGAAACTACCAAATCACTCCAATATTTAAGAGGCTACATATGTCTAAGTAAGCAGCAAGCTCACGGAGAAGCTCTGTGCTGACACAAAAGAAAGTCTGCATGCACACAAAACATTGGATTAGCGCTCGAAATAAAGTTTTACGACATTGAATTAGTGTTTTGCATTATGTGCACAACATGAAGGTCGGGGGCTCCACAGATTCACTATTGTGGGGTACCACCAGGAGTAAAATGCGCCCCTTCAATGGCCTGGATCCATATTATTCTTCATGTTCAATGTTCTCCATCCCCATTTCTGCTGTTGGCGCAGTGTTCCTCCATAACAGCGACGTATCATCTGTTTTGGAACATTGCTTTCTGTTCGGAATGCCATGGCGATCGCCGTTCACAGTCAGGTAATTGAATCCCTGTGATGACACTGCACAGAAACCCATCTATGCGAGGTCAGATAATTAATCTGAGCTAATGCGCCACTGTTAACGAGACGACAAACAGCAGAAATCGGAACCGCACAGCTTCCCCGCCGGCTGCCGCCATCTGGGCGCTGTTGACTCAGTCTGCAATTTAGACCACTTTATGGCCTTCACAAATATCAGGTCACCGGCCGTGTTGGACAATTCGTGCTACTTTCAGCCAATATTCCCCCACCAAGCCAGCCGGAAAGGACGTCTCCCACGAGGGACCGAAACCGGCTGCAACGTGAACACGCACCCACCAACGAAAATGGCCACCTGGCTGAGGAGGCGGCTCTGTTTGCAGAGTCTCTCCTGCATCTGCACCTGAATGCGCCTCAGTGTACCTCGAGCCGCTGGCGAGCCAAAAGCTTTGCTCTGCTCACAGAGAAGTCATGAGTGAAAAAAAAAAAAAAATCATCCATGTGCACCATTGGACTCTCAGGGTGGAGCAAAGGGCATGTTTGAGGAAGTGGATGTGAATTTTCCACAGAAAACGTTTCCATACAAAGCAACACTTTAAAACCAGTTTTGGGGTTCCCTGTTTAAACCCACTGCTTTACTTTATCAGCCGAAACCAGTTTTTAGCCTTTAAGTTTACCAGTTTAAACCAAATTTTAGCCTTTCGTTTGCCACGTGAAAACCAGTGTTTAGCCTTGCAGCTTACTAGTTTCAACCAACGTGTTGCCTTTTAATTCACCAGTCTAAACCATTTTTTTAGCCTTTTAGTTTACCAGTTTAAACCAAAGTTTAGCTTTCAGTTTGCCACTTGAAACCAATATTGAGCCTTTTAGTTTTCCAGTGTCAACCGAAGTTTAGTCTTTTGGTTACCTCTTTAGTTTACGTATAGTAAGGTATCAAAATTAAGGTCTCCTAAAGGCAGATTATGAATTACTGTATCAAATTACTGTGGTGCTGAAACAATATTCAACTTTCAATTTGTAATTCATTTTCAGCTCTTTTATCACCGATTTGCTTCTATCAAAGGACAAAAAGAAAAAACAAAAAAAACAAGCCAAATCAAATAAATAAATAAATTTCCAATAAACACCAGAGTTCAGTATTTGACAGAAACAGCGAGAAATGTCAAATTTAAGTGCAGCGTGAGCTCAGTGGATGTGGGGGTCACTGCTTAAGCGGTAAGTAGCAGTACGATTAGTGCCACCGGTGAAAAAGCAGCTAATTAACATCATTCTGGTGCCTCAGCTGAGGGGCTGTAATACCGGCGTCGCTGCCACAACATGGCCGCCTGACAGCCGCTCTGATGGGAGCGCTGCTCCCGCGGGCGACTGCAAACAACTGAACGACAGCCTCTTGAAATCTACGCGGCCTAGAAGTGTGCCTTATCATTTTCTAGTCACCTGCACAGTGATTTTTATTTTTTTTCTTCTTTTTTTTTGTATTTTTAACAAATGGGAGCATGAATTCTCTATTTTAGCCGTTTCAGCTTTTGTTCTCTGGGTATTTTTTTTTGCGTCTGGCATCAACAATCAAGCCATAACAAAAAGCCCAAAAAATACAACAACAAAAACAGATGAAAAAACAGAGATAAACAAAAGCTTAGCATGCATCGGTCAGCCATAATATTAAAACCATTGCATGCTTACCATGTAATATAACGAAACAGCCCTGCAGTAAATTCTTGCTTTGGGAGGAGTTTTATGTTGAAATTTTTATTGACCCTGTTTGAGGGAGGTGTTGCCATACGGTGTTTGAATGATTGCTCTTGGGATTGTAATTTGTGATGCAGTTTAAGTGTACCGGGTTGTACTGAGAGGCGTCGCGAATAATTCTGGTCATCCAACTAGATCGCGGTGACACAAAGCTCAAAGGGACTGTCATTGTTGAATTGACCACTGACACGAGAATAGAAATAATCCGAGGTGATCAATCTGGACACTTCTGTGTTGACCTGTACTGACTCTTCCGTCTTTAAGGGGACAAATGGTCCTGAACCGCAGCAGCTAGACAGCATGACAGCGCCATCAGATGCCCTCAGCGGGGTTGAGCTTTCAGGCCGGCGCTGCTCTCTCGGTGCGCGCTAAGCGTGGCACACACAGCATGGTGAGGGATGACTCATCTGACCTGTTTTTCCCCGACGTCTCTACAGTGTGAAATGCCCATCCATCTTTGCAATCAGGGAGTTTATGCACTGCAACTCCACTATATATATAATTCATCAAAAAAATGTGACGTACAATAATTCTGTCCCTGGTGCAGTCTTAGCTTCAAATTCAACTTGAAACAGCGCCGTTTACACCGGGTTTTTGGCTTAAATGTCGCCGTTATTCTACTAGCCGACAGCCGCGTTCACGTTTTGCGCGCGCGCACAAACACACGCACACACACGGATACACGCAGAAGCACATGCGCGCAGAGCACGGTTCCTCACACAAGACGAGATGAGATCAAGCGAGAACCTGCGATGGCCGCACAGCTGTGTTCACGTGCCACCAGCGTCATTGTCTCGACTTGAAATTTGAATGTCGCGGCTTACAGACACTTGGATGAGCAGTAAGGGGGCATTTTAAGGTCCCTCCCACGCCCATTTGTTCTTTTACGTTTGAAGAAGTGGCCGTCGTTTACTTCCATCGTGCCTGATTTGGCCGCAAGACTGTTAAACCCCTGAACCTCAGAAAGTGTCTCCTGGACTCAAAGACATCACCCACCCCTCCAGCTGCATTGTGGTGATAGGAGAGAGAGAGAAGTGTTTTGTTTTTGTTTTTTTCAATACATTTTAACGTGTTTCTGATTCTGGTAGTTAATATGTCGTCTACCTTTAGGAGAAGGAGACCCAACTCTTATCCATTGGGGTGGCAAAATATTAGGGACACCTCTCAGTATAACCCGGCACAGTTCAACAGCATCACAAGTTACAGTACCAATAACAGTCGCTCAAATATGTCAACACCTCTCTCAAAAAGTCAATAAAAATTCAAAGTAAAACTCCATTGCAGGGCTGTTGCATTATATTCTATAGTAAACATGCAGTGGTCATAATGTTATTGCTGATCAGCGTACTGCATATGCTGGTCTAGAGACTTTTTTCCCCCGTTTCGTCCATTTTCGTTTACACGTTTTGCCAGAACCACTCTGGTTAAGTCGTTCCAACAGGTGAGCAGGAAACATCAGGCTTAATCACACGTTGTAATCGGGGATCGTTGCATCAAACATTAACCTCGGTTGCGGCATAGACGGAGGACGTCCTCACGGAAATGCGAGTGAGGCGCGGCTGAGTTAACCAAGAGGCTAACTATTTTTAGTCTTGCAGGTGGAGATGCCAGGCAGCCACCTGCTGTTTTGTATCCTACCTGTTGAAGATCCGTAGTCGGAGCTACCATGATTAGGACTGTGGCCTTCTTCGGAGTGACACTGCGCTGGCAGACTTCTGTACCGTCATCGGACTCTGCCGCCTTTATCCTCGGACCGTTTTTCAGCGCCCGGCAGTTCCCAGAAGCCCCGGTCTCCTTCTCCCCTGGTAACTGCTTTTCAGCGGGCTGACAATGTGTCCTGCCAAGCAGCCTCTGGCACAGGAAACCCAGCATGTCCTGCAGCATCTCAGACTGGCGCTGCGGCGCGCGGAACGTGTGTGGCGCGGATGTGCCCAGAGCCGAAGTCGCTGACCTCGTGGAGGGGTCACCTCAGCACTTACTTGTGTGTCGCTGCTACGGCTAACCGTCTCTTTTTCCGCATACGAATAATCCAGGCTGGCAAGCGTGGACGTCAAATGCGGCACATGAGACGCCGGTGGCTAGCTCTTGCCGTCCAACTTATCATTTTAGATTGAATGAACGAATAAACCCAGGGTTTGACACTGGCTGTGTGTGCTGTCGAGCCAGGACTTTCAGTGTCAGCAGCCAAAGAAATGCAGCAAAGAGAGGCTCCAGAAACCTGCAATCTCACTGCAGCCGAGTCCAACCAATCACCGCTGCCCGTGCTGGCGGGTCCCGCTGACGAGCCACGCGGCCCGCCCCTTCACCAATGGAGGACGGGATAGCAGCACGGAAATTCATTTATACCTTCAGCTGTCGGAGCAGTAGGAGGAGGAGAGAAGCACAGGGTTTCCCCTCAGCAGCAGAGGAAAACGCTGAGTGATGACTCCCTCCTTCCTCCGCTCATTCCGAGCACGAGTCAGCATCCAGCACTCGACCCCCTCCACCCTGACAACCGAGCCCTGACGCATTTCACATCTCGGCGCACTCTGGGTCTCTGCTGCTGAGAAAAATCCTCCCCGGGGGCGCTTTCTGCAGCCCCGTGTGACCGACCGCATTCACACCTACTCCACATAGGAATGGAACAAACACCATATGGCAAACATCTACAAGGGGCCATCAAAACTGAATCAAGCAAGTCTCTCAAACGGATTAAATAAAAACGGATCGCTATGACCTTCATGAAGTGAGGCATCACAGCAGGGCTCTTGTACTGCCTTTGTTTTAGAAAGGTGTACATGAAAAATTAACAAATGAAAGGAAGTCGGGTTTAGGGGTCGGGCGATTGTCGGATCTGATAGTTAGCATTTCTATTATCATCGTCACTGTTATCTTTAAAAGCAGCCAGCCCGCAGCTAATCGTATCACATTGCGATTGCGCTATTTTGGCTGTGATGACACCTCCAGCCTCCGACTGTAATCACCTCACCGTGGTCTCAAGTGATGCCGCGCCCGCCGCACTATCTGATTGTCTCCATATGAGGAGTAATAGCCTATCAACATTCAAGGCTGCAGCAGCGGCGGCAGCAGCGGCAGCAGCAGCAGCGGCGGTGAGTGAGGAGCTAATGCAGGAGATACTGCTGAAGCAGCAACAACCGCCACAGTCCTCGACAATGGCGGTGACAAAACAACCCCCACAAACCTGATGGCAAGCGCCCAGGTCACCAGTTGCACTCAAAACACCGCTAACTGCTAGCACGCTAACTCTTGAATGAGTCTTTGTGGCTAAAACACTGGGAAACATCAGCCGCGTCGCCCTGGTTACGTCTGACCTCTGTCACTCCCGGGCTTTTGCCCGAATGGATGTCACCGTTTTCCCATCACGTGACTCGGCGCTCGGGTGTTTTCACGCGTGCAGGAACCGCTGATAATGGACACCACTCGGTCCTCTCCAATGAGGACTTTGTAGCCGTCAATATAGATCATCCAGGTGATCTTTGAGGGTGGAAGTCCAACTGTAGATCAACGCAAAGCGACGCTCGCTTCACTGATAAGACTGAAGCTGTTAAGCTGTAGTTGCAGTAGTTGTAGTAGTAGTATACAGCAAGTGTAGTAACACTCTTCAAATGTATAAGCAACTGCTGTGTCTGAGGGGGGGGGGGCTGGCGGCTGCTGCTCTGGCCAGAGCTCCCAGCATCCTCACCACTGTCACCAGATTCAGGTGGGAATCTGGTTAAACAATGACTTCCTTGTGTTTGCTTATGGGGGAATGGATGGGTTTCTATCTTAAGACCTGCTCTCCATGAAAAGTGCCCCCAGATCACTTCTGTTATGATTCACCGTTATGCAAGTAAAATCACACCAGCTTCTGAGGAGAATATCCCCATGGGCGGGGGGGCGAATGTGCCACAGGGGCCCAAAAACCACACACACAAAAAAGAGAAATTTGGCCAATAATCTTTCTTGCCTCTTCATACTCTGCATACTTGTGAGAGTCTGAGCGACGTAAGAGCCACACTTTCGCACTCTTACGGCACCGTAAATGCTGTTTGCCAACGTTACACCCTCTTTAAACCCCAAATTAGCGTGTACATGTAAGGTTTTAAACGCAGGCAAATTGGCCCAAAAAACAGGGAATTAACCCTCAGGAATCGCCGACCCAAGGCTGAGTCATGTCCGACGGCGATGTCATGAAAACGGCGTGGAAGCCACTGAGATGTACTTCGGTCGGCCGTGAGACTATAGTAACTGTTTGGGCGCACAAGTCACACAAGTTTATATCAATGCTGGTTAATACATATTAGCGGGTGTTAGTTGGGGTTCTCAGCTGGTGTAAAAGGGGCTTTGGTAACTGGAAGAGCTCCGACCAAAGAAGAAATCACCGCACTGTTTACGTTGTAAATTCCGTCCTCATAACAAAAGCTCCACGCTGGTTATTTGTTAACGGGTTGGACACGACCGGAAGCGGGGTGGTTCTGCAGTTGCTGGCTTATCTTTCCAAAGAGGCCTTATCTGGATGAGCCGATCGCATATCTGCAACATACATGGTTAATATTTCCCAGGGAAGAGGCAACACCCTCAACGGCTGTCGTGGATGAGCAATCCCGGCAAAGTGTAGCAAGAATGAAACCGTGACTGGAAACCCCGCAGTTCCTCACCGACAGGGAACGTGGAAAGTCTGAATTAACCAGAACGTGTTATTAATGGCATCATTGCCATAGAAGGCACATAAAAAACAAACAAAAAACAACAACAACAAAGCGACAATGTAGCTTTTGAAATCTATAGACTGTCCAGCGAATACTTCTGAAAGCGCTGATATTTGTGTAATGAGCACAGTTCATGCTTTGATTTATATCAACGTCCCCATTATTAACACCCTTGATCGCATCCCGTCGGACCTCCATGTTGTTACGGTCGACATCGAAAAAAAACACTCCCCGCTGGCATCGCACCTTTACACCTGTCAAGCATGACATGATGACCCCTGCATGTTTACCGTAGAATATAATGCTACAGCCTTGAAATAAGTTCTTCCCTCAGCAATGTTTAATCGCTATCGGGAGGTGTTTTACATATTCTAATGATTGTTATTGGGACTGTAGTTTGTGAAGCGGCTGTACTGCACTGGGTTACACTGAGAGGTGTCCCTAATATTTTGGTCTTCCTTGTCATATGCATTAGGGTGACAAAATATTAGAGACACCTAGCAGTACAACCGCATCACAAACTACAGCCCCAATAACAGTCATTAGTGGTGATAATGTTGTGGTGTGTGAGCAACAGCCACCTGTGACACACCTGTGCGACCCATGACATCCATTTGCCCAGAAGTAAGGCAGCAAGTTAAACAACTCTGGCTAATTATTTAAAATCAATTTCTATATTCATATGTTCAATATTTGCCCCCCTCTAAATTCGCGTGGCTGCACCTGACGTCACCGCTCGAGCATGGAGGCAGTAAGGGAGGCGCCCCCCCCACACACCCACACACCCACCACCCCACCACCCCCCACCCCGGGCGGACCCGCTCCCGCTCACCCACCATCAGCTCGTGCTCCGTGCGGTGGATGCCCAGCTTCCGGAGGCCGATGGTCAGGTCGTTGACGCAGATGCCGCCGTCCCCGTTCACGTCCAGGACCTGGAACAGGACCTTCAGCCTGTGCTCCTGCTCCGGCTCTCCGCACGAGTCGCAGGGGGGAGGAGGAGGAGGAGGCGGCGGCGGCGGCGGCCCGGCGGCAGCCCGAGCCCGCCGTCCCGCCGCCGCCGCCGGCGGGGGCTCCTCGCCGCGCCCGCCGCCCGGGTCCACCCCCGGGTGGGTGTCCGCCGAGCGGCACTGGCAGAAAACGTCCGTGAACAAAGGCGGCGGCGCCGGCGGCTCCTGCCTGTGCATCGCGAGAGTCCGGGAGCGTCCGGCTCCTCACCGCGGCGCATGTCCCTCCATTGACCGGCTAAAAAAAAACCCAAAAAATTAATATATATATATATATATTTTTAAAAAAGGCGACGGTTAACCGGTACAGGCGAGTCTCCGAGCCGGACCGTCCATCGCGAGCACGTCGACGGCGTTCGCCGCTCGAGGAGACAGAGGACGTGTCAGCCGCCTTCGACGTCACCTCACGTTAACGGTTCCCCGCTGAGGGCGAGCACACACACACACACACGTACACACACAGACGTTCACGGCGCCGAGCGTGACATCGGAAACACGGCGGCCGTTTAAAAGAGCGGCAATAACGCGCGTGTGTGTGTGAGTGTGTTCCGCCACTTTTAAGTCCGTCAAAAAAAAACAACCAAACACACAAAACCGCTTGATTCCCGGAACCGGCTGAATGAGACCGACGTTGTCTGCCTCGACTTCTTCTTCTTCTTCTGCTTGTGGTCTGACGGCGGCCGGCGGGCGACTCGATGTGGCGCCATGTCAGCGCCACCTACTGGACGGCCCGCAGTCACTCAGGTTATTTATTTATTTATTTATTTATTTATTTATTTATTTATTTTTTGCGCCGCAGCACTGATTGGGCCCAGTAACTTTGTACCTCGATACTGGAATACGCGATCTAAAAGTACGCTGGTTCTCGATGTGTCTGTGGTTTATATTATATATTGTACATTTTTACCTTAAGATGGTAAACTCTTAGGTTAATGGATCATTTTAGCTTTATGTCATCAAGGGTGTGGTTGATGACAGACCTTCTTATTATCTAAGGAGCAGGCAAAAAAAAAAAATAGAAGTCATAATTTTTACTCCTACTGCTTCTCCTTTCCAGTTATGAAGGATGTCAAATTGAACTGTGTGTTGTGAGTTTGAGCACTGATTTCGTATGGTATTTTGCGCTTTCGCGAAAGGAACAAACGGATGAAATGAAATTAAAATGTCACATTATTTTCAACTTTTATCCATCCTTTTATGTTTAATTACATTTTTTTTACATCACTTTCCGCGCTGCAGCCTTAACTAAATCATACTTGTGTAATGGCAATAAAGATATTGTGTCATATTCTGTTTTTATACTTAAACTACAGTATTTTCAGTAGAAGCGAAGATGGCTGAGTATTATTCTCCTTACTTCATCCATGTTGTTCTAGATTATATTTTATACACCGATCAGCCATAACATTATGACCCCTGCATGTTTACCATCGAATATAATGCAACAGCCGTGAAATAGCTTCTCCCATCAGGAAGAGTTTTATGTAGATTTTTTTATCATCTCTGTTTGAGAATTACATTGACATGTTTGAATAATTGGGACTGCAATTTGTGATGCTGTTGAACCGCACTGGGTAGTGAGGTGTCCCTGATGTTTTGTCAACCTAATGCAGATGAGTGGGATGACCAAAACATTAGGCACACCTCCCGGCGTGACCTAGCACAGTTCAACAGCATCACTAAAACATGCAAACACATCCCTCAAACACATTTGCTAAACAAAATCCAACATGAAACTCCTCCTGAAGGGGGGTGACTGCAGTTGAATTACATTCCAGGGTAAACATGCAGTTGTTATTTTCCTTAATGCTCAATCGGTGTGTAATGAAATGATTTAACTGAAGGAATAAAATCAATAACACACTTTTTTTTCAATTTTTTTTTTTTGCTTCTCTCGATAAATCAAACCTGCTATCATTCCACACTGCAGTGCCACTGAAACCGGAGTGCCGCAGAACCCATTTGTGCCTTAGAGTCTCCACCAACACGCCCACATTCTGTGCCAATACGCACTGGCCGGTGGGCTCTCGGATCTCTTGTATCGACTGGGGCCACAGATGATAAAGACGATGAGCCGGGGGGGGGGGGGGGGAAAGGGG
>CAAKHG010043950.1:10372-23053 GCA_901007715.1 Dactylopterus volitans
GCTCCACAGCTGTGTGTGTGTGTGTGTGTGTGTGTGTGTGTGTGTGTGTGTGTGTGTGTGCGCGCGCGTGTGTGAAATGTCATCTTCAGCGTCTCAGGCTCCATCATGTCCCACAAAGGTCTCTGAAAAAAAAAAAAAAAGACACATTAGACAGGAAGCTGGAGACTCAGCAAGACGAGGGTCACAGGAGACGCAACGTTAGCGCCATTATTTATCGGTTTGGCGTGGGGGCGGGGCTAAGGTGGGGGCCGGACGACCGGTCGCATGCAGAATTGAGCATGATGTCATTATTGTACGGCCATCGAATGCAATGAACATTTACTTTAATAAATTTGATCAATTAATTTAGCATTAATGATAAGTTAAGGAGAAAAACTTGACCATTGCCACTTAAACTGTTTTGAGGCATTCGAATTATCGGTGACTCAAAAAAAATACATATCAACAGTCACCAAAATAGCGATGCCCACGCAGGAGGCCCATTGAGCCGCGCTGCCCATGTAGCTGAACAACAGCGAGGCCTGCGACGATGATGAATAGGGAGGAAAAAAGCTGTTCATTTCTGCAGCTTATGATTTTTCAAAGCTTCAGCGAGCCACCGGAGTGGCACACGCAGCTCGGGGCGGGCACGGGGGGGGCTGAGGATTATCGACCATAAAAGTGCTGGTGAGGGAGGATGACAACAAGGTGCATTCCAGTGCTGATGATTAGCTTAGGAATGCGAGGAAGACGTTTTATTTATTCATTTTCCCTTCCTTTTCAAGGTGTTTTGCACCGCTCCAGTATGGTTTCTCCTTCTGCACCAGCGGAAAATGTAAGGATAACGAAGAGTAGTCTTCTGGTCGTCCGTGGTCTTGAAGATTGCGGGTCTCTGAAGAGTTTACCAACTACACTAGACACAGAAGGGTCCAGTCCCAGAGTCCAGGATTGGTGTGGGCTCATCTCAAAGGAGCGGTTCAGGTGTCAAAAAGTTGATTTATAAGTGAGTGTTGTGCAGTTTTAGGTTGAGTGGCATTTAATCCAGGAACGCTGACTCATGTGTCAAAGCGAGCAGCTCGCTGGGTTTTGATTGTTCATCAGCCCCCAAGGCTATGGCTAGCGTGCCAGGGCTGGCAACCTACTGGTTGGCTATACAGTCAAGATTCCAAATCTTCGAGTCGGTCTTTGCGAGAGCCCTCGGGTTCACGTGGGACCCGAGCAAAAGTCTCACCAAACGTAACGTCTGTGAAGCGAAGGATGCCGGATCGGCCACGTTGAACTTCATCAGGCGCCTGGCAACACACCTAGATAGGCTGGCGAGTCAGGTGTGAAGGTGAACGTTACCATGTATGGAGTCCCCAAATTTGCTTCGCTCAGCATGAAGCTATGTAATGTTAGCTTGCTCGATATAATCGGCCTTGACTGAGTGGTTTCAAAAAATGAGTGTTGCAATGTGCTAGATTTCTTTTTTCTTAGTATTTCCAATTCATAAATAAGATAATATTCACAATATTTAAATGTACTGTGATGAAGCATGTGTGGAAAGTCATCACACTTGTTTAGCTCAGCATAAAGCTATGTAATGCTAGCTTGCTCGATTAGATCAGCCTTGACTGAGTACTTTCAAAAGATTAGTGTTGTAATGCGCTATATTTCTTTATCTTAGTATTTCTAATATAATATATCATTTATAATACTTAAATGTAATGATCTTTTATTGTTTCATTAAGCAGATTTCTATTTTCAACATGTATTTGTTTTTGTCTGTATTTCAAAATTCTGAGATAAATAAAATAGGAGATGATAACTCATTATTTTTACATGTTCTCAGCAAAAATCATGATATCAAGCTTTTAAATCAAGCAAACTGAGTTACACGGATTAAAATAAAAAAAAAATGACTGGCATTAGTTGCACTTCAAATGAAAAGCAGACAGAGGCGCTCAGAGTTCCCATTCCATTTATTAGATATGGTTTATAAATAGACACACCCAGACACAAGTATAAAAAAATACAAGATTACTGGATTTTCTAGACATTTTAGTGAGGTCTCATCTTCATTACCTTGGACACGTTATTTTAATTTGAATGGTTGACCAAAAAAAAAAAAAGAAAAGAAAAGAAAAGAAAAGAAAAATTCTTACACAGCATTGTAGTTTTCACTTCCACGAGTCCATTCATCAGGCAAGATACTATCATCAATGTCATGTTTAAAAGGGGATCATAGAAAACACATGCAGCCAGCAACTTTGAACTAAATCTGTATAGCACGTCCTGTCAGCCAACCAAGTGTGACTCCATGAAACAGATTTTTATATATATATATATGTATATGTATATGTATATATATGTGCTTCACCTCTCTTTGTCCTCTGCCTTACACACTCCATGGAAAGCTGATATCTCAGGGGGGAGAATGTTGGAATGGAAAAGGATGATTAATGATGGGAGGAAACAGCTTATTCAACATTACTGAGAGGACCCACTCGTCATTTACATCTTGCGGAGTCATTTGTCGGAGCATTTGAATTCATTTGGACGTTAGCGTTTCAAACATATTCAATTAGATCTTGTTTTTTTTTTTCTTGTTTTTTTTCTTTTTTTAAAACTCAAGAGTGGGATTCAGATCGTCATCGGTGCACTGGCGGGAAATTGAGGATTTTTTTTTTTTACAAAAAAACCCCCCCAAAAAAACATAACCAAGCATTGTCATGTATCTTTAAAAAAATGAGGCAACATGGTTAAGTTGCATTGACAAATGTTTTTTTTTTTTAAACGTCTGCTGTCAATTTCTAAAACCAAAAAAAATAACAATATAAATCACACATGTAATAAACCTAGTGCATCACAAATACACAACTAATGTCTTCTTCAAGCGCACCATATAGCTACTGTGCCACATCTGGCTCACCTTTTTCTAAGGACAATAACTCCTGCTGCTATTTGTCTGTAAATATGTCTAAAAATACAACTTATCAACTTGAGCATTATAGGAAAAAATTGCATGACCTCTTGGTGTTGCACCAAGTTTTGTTTTTGTAGTCGATAACTCACTATTCACAGTGTTTGAAAGTGAACAGTACAGACCCACATCTACCGTGTGGCCGGTAACTGTTGCCATTTCAATGTTAA
This sequence comes from Dactylopterus volitans, assembly GCA_901007715.1. Classification (NCBI taxonomy): domain Eukaryota; kingdom Metazoa; phylum Chordata; class Actinopteri; order Syngnathiformes; family Dactylopteridae; genus Dactylopterus; species Dactylopterus volitans. The sequence continues at coordinate 13,484 of CAAKHG010043950.1, forward strand.
TTGTGGAGGCAGCTTTCAAGTCAAGTATTGCTGCAGTAATTCTGTATCGCAGAATTAAAGCACTACTGAGTTTAGCCCGTCTCCAAAGTATACCATCTAAAGACTAAATGAAGAGAAAATGTGTACAGTACAGTACTCCTAAGTACCTAAGCGACAATAAGCTTTTGTGCTGTTTTATTTTTTCTTAATAGCACAACTGTATCTTTTTAAGTTTCATTATTTCCATATGATGAGGATCACCATCAGTTATATTTTCTCTACTTTGACAAAATGTGTCTTTATAAATCTATATAATATAATATAATATAATATAATATAATATAATATAATATAATATAATATAATATAATATAATATAATATAATATAATATAATATAATATAATGAAACAACTTCTTGTACAGGACTGTGGTACTTAACTCATGAAGCAACTTTGCATAGAAAGTATTTTTCTAGCTAAGAAAATAATGTTAAATATTTTCCGCATGATGTACCATTTAAGTCACTTATGAAAAATAGTCATGTTGTACTCGCTGAAATGGACTCTCATTTAAAGATTTTTCCCAGAATGTACAGCAGTGGAAAAACTAATACCAGAATGTCAGTTTAGGTAATCCCCGCTCCAGGGAATGTGTTGTAATAGTATGGCCAAGATAAAGATCAATTACTTGTGGTGGATAAAAAGTATGTGCTTGTCAAAAAGAGCAAAATAAATAATGTACTGTACTAATTCTACACCTGACAGGAAATATTCTCATGAAGAATAATACTGACCAAGCAGACATGAATATATATCATTTTGATAACAAAATACTTAGATACAAATGTATGTAATTGGATTGATATATAAATATGTGTAACAATATATATGTATTGCAACAAAAGGTGCATTTAAATAATGTCATCGAGGAGATGAGGAGTGCCTACCCAGTCCAAAGTCCTGGGCTCTGAGGCAGCCATAATCATGCACATAAACTGTTTACCGGTCCTCTTGTCAATAGGATAAATTGTCGTGGGTGTGAATCTTCTGTTACTTTCCACAAACTCGCAGAGCTGCTGGTACACCTGTGGGTATTCATGGCGTAGGAAAACTCCTCGAATCCTTAGCTCCCGTTGTATATTGATAAAACAGATTTCCCTGGCCTTCCTGCCTTCCTCCCCGTCTTTGTCGATATCCGCTGTTCCCGGCGGCGGAGTGAGGATCAGCGTTTCCATGTCACCCTCCTTCTTGTGGACCTTCCTGTCTGGACTGAAGGAAGCCAGCGAGACCTTTGCATATTTTCTGACAGTGGGGGCTTGGTTCCTTGGCGATGGCCCATCAGGCAGTTGTTCACCAACAGCAATGGATACATTCAAGATGAAACATTCATTTGGATCGTACTCCTTTCCAGCCTCCTGTAATTCCTTACAGTACTCTCCTAGGTTGTCTTTAAAGCTTTCAAGCTCTCTGAGGGACAGGTACGTAGGAGACATAAGAAGACTATCCAGGCCGTATTGCAGAAAGCTACTGGACGATGCAGGATTTGGGAAACCAAGGAAGAGAACTCCCCTGCCTCGAGACAAGTAGCCAACTTTGGCAATACGGGAAAAGGCTTTGTGGACTTCAACAGTCTCCCGGCAGTGTTTGATGATATGACGACACGTGCTGCCGATTCTTCCATATACGCAGCTTTCTTTATGAATGTCCCAGTCCTCCCTGCGACAGTTGCGGGAGCAGTAGTAGGTGTAGCAGCTATGGCAGGATTTAAAATATAGGCAAGCATTGAACAGAGTCTCTGTCCTCCTGCATTTGTTGTTGGAGCACATCATCGTGTCATCCTCGTCCGGGCTCTGGTCTGGGGAGCACTCATCCCCGCTCTTCATTGCGTCACTGGCCCCGTCCCTGTCCTGGAAAGAATCCGGATTCATCCTTATGGAGGTTGGCTGCTTGTCAAGCGGAGCCGGTTCCTCCGCACCTGCCATCGAGTTCTTCCTGGACAGAGACACCGCTTCTTCCTCATCGATTAGCTTCTTCAGCTGATCCAGTATGTCCTCACTCGCCCTCCTGCTGGGCGGCTTGTAGTCGGTCACGAGATCTGCCAGCAGCTCATCAAGTTGCTCAAGGCTTTGCTGGAGTGAGGCATTATCATGTGTCTTCTCTTTGGTTGAGCTTTCAAAGTCACGCTGACATAGTTCTGGACCTTCAGTGCTTCTGGAGTCAAGGATATCCCAGCTGGCGGACCGTCCTTCTGCCTTATTGAGGTTTCCCGTTCGAATGTCGTTATCAGTGATTGTAATCTCAGGAGTGACAAACCACAGTTTACTAGCGGAGCTCTTTGAGGCCTCTGTCGGGCTTTTGTCAATCAGGGAGTTGTCCGACATCGACAAGGCTGCATAACGTCTCGGTGAGCTGGAGAGATTGACCACCACCGGCTGCGGTTTGTCGCCCGCGGCTCCGACGGGCTTCCTGGAGTCAAGAAGATCATCGTAGCTCTGGCCCCTCTGAACAGGAAGCGGCTGTTCCCTCTCTACACGAGAGTTGAGGATATTATCCCAGGACCTTGAGTAAGATTTGGATTCTGTGTCAATTCTTTGAGGTTCTACGCATGGGTTGGCATACCAGGGTGCCAGCACAGTCTCTTGTTGGACTCTGGTTGGAGTGACTTGGGATACATAAGAGGCAGGATTGGTGGAATATCCAGAGGCATCCGAACCGTACCAGTCATCTGTTTGTGCCTGAATGACCCTGGCATGTCTTCTGCCCTCTGTGTAATAAGCCCTTGCAGGGATATGATGCTCTGGTGGCATGGCATACATATCGCTGGAATAATAAAACCTCGGTGGAGCGGTCTGAATTTGATAAGACCGGGGATCATCCCCGTAGAATATTCTTGTTGGAGGTGTTTGTATAATATACGGCCCCGGCTCGCTTGCTGTGTACGTCTTGGGATACCCCGTCTGCACAGGGTACGGATAGGGCTCCATCTCGGAATAATAAGGTCTTGTAGCCACGGCATGCACCATTCGAGTCCTTGGATCTTGCACGTATTGCACTTTGGGCGTGTATGTTTGTCCCGGTGTGTAGCGCTCGTCGTGAATGTAGGAACGTGGCTGAGGAGGAGCGGTGGTAACGTATCTCCCTGGGTCGTCTGCATAAAAGAACTTGGTTGGCACATTGGGACTGGAGTGAGCTCTGCGTTCCCTTCCGTAGTGATTACCTGACGAAGGCATTCTTTGTAAAGGAATCTCCATGGGCTGCATGTAGCTATTCGGCATACTGTGGGAATATTGATAAGCTTGCCTGCTCTCTGTACCCACTGAGTCAGTGGGGGTTGATGTTCTGGAGTAGGAGAAATGGCGTGGCACGGTCAGGCTCCTACTCCCCCCGCTATGGTGCCTCTGCCAGGGTATATCCACTTGAGGTGTAGGCTTTTTCCGTCCGGGGTGATGCGACGCGTCATCGGGTTTGATATCCACCCGACATCTGACATGAGGACTGGTTGCTGGTTTATCCGCTCCTGCCTCCTCGGAGTTGTCAGCAGCATAGTGAGGTGAGTATCTGCTGCTGTCGCTCATTTGAGGCTGCAACTTAATGGGATGTACTTCGTGCATGTGAGCCCGAGTGGCTGCGTAGGACTCCCTGCGTGGCGATATCTCGGGTCTCATGCGAGAGTCTCTCGAAGCCCTTTGGGACTCCCTGCCCTTCCTGCCTGAAGAGGCGGGCCCTTCAAAAGACACAGGGGTGAGACTGGTCTGGACCCGAGGCGCACTTCTTGACCTGGTCCGTCGTTTTTGTTCGGGGGCAACCGCCTCACTCGCCATGTCTGCTGTCACTGGTTGGGGAGTTAATCTGTGGCTGAAAATGTCTGGAGCAGAGAAACGGTACCTCTGCTGGCGGCCCAAGGCGTTCCAGGCAACATCTGGATTGGCCGCATGCCTATCAGCCTTCCTGTACGGGGACTCCATTGAGTAGTTCCGAGATTCTGGGTACTCCAATGACTTATACTCAAAGGTGCGGCAGTGCCTCTTGATGACTTTGCTTTTACTGTCCTCCAGGGTGCTGCAGTTTAACGAATCACATTGTTTGGAGAGTTGCAAGGACTTGTAGTGTGAAGAAATGGGGATGACTTTTATATCTCGATGCACAGTTGATACCAGTATGTCAGGTGGGTCTGTGCGTGTCATTTTAAAGGGACTCCTCTAGTTTTCTCCATGAAGTTGCTTTGATGTCGATGTTGCCTGCGGGGGAAAATAAAGAATTTCAGTAAATGACAATTCAATTCAGCAGGAGAAGGAAAACTTGGACAACCGTTCGGTATGAGTTTCCTGCCACCGCGACTGAACTCTGGCAGAAGCAATAAGTAACTGTGTCTGTTTGCATGTACGAATGTATGTCTGACTATATAGAGAGAGAGGGAGAGAGAGAGAGCATGACAGCTCCTCAAAAGTAAAGCCAAAACATCATTTTTGCCCCCTAGTGGCCAGCTGCCATATAGGCGACAAACCCTGCCTCATCATGTTAGTGAATGGGACTTGGGTCGAAACCAAAATATCAAAGTGCTCTTCATATCATATGTTCTAAAAGGTGGTCTCTGTCATTTTAAGTGCTTTTTTTTTTTTTTAAATCACACCTGTTCAAGCGTCAATTTTTCTGATAAATTTGGTTTTAATTGGTCTTTTGATGCTATAAACATGGCCGAGGAGACATTTACAGACTTCTGTTTAAGATTGTGCACAAGATATTCGAGAGGCCACGTAACACCAACTTTCTAGTACCATTATTGTCTGTTTCAAACCTAAAACGGTGTTTTTAAATAATAATAATAATAACTTTATTTATAGAGCACCTTTCAAAACAAAGTTACAAAGTGCTTTACAGTAAAACAGAATACAAATAAATATCCAGAGCAAAACAAAAACAATATACAATAATGACACACAAACAAATATCAGCAGTTAAGAGAGGCCATGCGGTAAAAGTGAGTTTTAAGAAGAGATTTAAAAGATGACACCGAGTTTGCCTGGTGGTAAACCGAGTTGGGTGAGACCTAAATGCCACCGCTTAATTCCCCGATCAATTACCAGCTCACGATGGCAGCGTCTGTACATTTCAGCTTTATTTTTGGACAACAGGGGGATGTGGAGGTGATTATGTTTAGACGCAGTCTCTGCGTCAGCCTCAGTAACTTACTGGCAGACGCGGCAAAGAGGTAAGCTGGAAGAGGATGAAACTAGCGACCGAGCTAACTCCAGTCACATTTTATTTTCATGAACTAGCAACCCAAAAGTGTTGTGCAAAGTTATTGATGAAGGGGGTCTGAGAAAGTGACACCATTTTTGTTCAGGTCAAGACTGTCATTTCCTTTCCAGGCCTGTAGACTCTATTTGTGTCTCTGCAACTCTATACACACACACACACACACGCACGCACACACACGTTGCACACAGAAAAGGCCGCATTCAGACTAAAATTGGACCTGCCTGAAAGAACTCAGTCAGTTCATTCATTCGGATGAGGCCAGTCTGGCGGTGAAGCCGGGACGCCGGTGCAGAGGGCCGCGGCACAAAAGCCAAACTTGGCTCGGCTTTAGCGACGCGACGGCATCCGCCGGGGCGCCGCGCACAAGCATGGTCGCGCTCCTGCTTCCTTCCCACCGCCGACTTTCACCGTGCGATCCAGCACGACGGCGGTAGTAACTTTTGCTGACGGCCTACGTTGTGAAATCCTGTTCCTATCTGATCAGCGTAGTCTTTAGAAGTTTTTCAGCCACTTTAGATATCGTTTCACCGCGTGCGATGACTACGCGATGAGTCAGTAGATGTGTGGCTATTTATATAACAAAACGTACTGAGGGATCTTCAAAAAAAAAAAGAGGGCGGGCTCTTAGATGTGCAGTCAAGCTTCAGTTATTCCAGTTGCAGCGAGTCTCCAGAGCCTTTCGTCCTTGGTGGATTCAGGGGATTCTTTTTTTTTTTTTTTATTATTTCAAATCTTTTAAAATTAAAATAAAACTCACATACTCATGTGTCCATTGGGGAAGATTTTGATAGCTGTGATTATATCTGGCCTTGCTGAGGTCCTTTCCAAAAAAAAAAAAAAAAATCCACTATAATGGATGTGTTAAGATACAAAAATTTTTACTTGCTACAACCTATTTGGTACAAAGTCATCTCTCTGATTTCCCTTGAGGCAAACACATGCACACACACACATATACACACACAAATCTCACGGAGGTCTGCCACAGGAAAAACAATATACCTGCTATTCTGAAAACAGCTTCGTGAGCTTCACTTTTTATCACGTTTTCATGTCTTTTGGTTGCACATGAAGCTCACGCGAGAACACCTGGTCGCTTTTAGCTCCACGGCTCAATCAGAGAAGCTGTGAATCCCGGCAACACCTGGTCAGAAGCGTCTCAGTTCAGTCTCCTCCTGCCCTCTCGATCATCACTTGGTCCTGATCTATAAGGTGACCTATTAAAGACGCTGATATAAAGTGCTTTCTATTTCCATCTCTAGAAAAAGAGTAATTCTGCTGCACCAAAATATCAATAAAGCCAATGTTTTCTCCAGGCGAGGTGCTGTCTCATCACCTGCAGTGAAAGTTCTGACATTTCAAGATCTTGTAGGAGTCCTAACAAAACTCATTTGTGCGCCTGTAGCTCACAATATGCGACGCGGCGTCTTTAAGCTTCTCCGTGTGAATGAAATGGGGGGGTAATAAAAAAAGCACAATTACAATGCTGCTTACATTAAAAAAAAAAATAGAATACAGGAGCCAGTGTGACCCACATAGAGCAACTGGTCCAGCAGATGCTCAGACTGGAGAGCAGATGGAGGATGATTATGGTGTTGACACGGCTGACGTTCCCCTGCTATCCTGCAGCTACCGCGGCCTGGCGCTCATCTGGGGAGGCGCGCGGCGCTCGCGCTCAGAATTAATGACCACGCGCTCAACAGGTGCTTCTCCGCAACATCATCATACCGTACGTCTAATCCACCCGGATCTCAAAAAATGTACGGCATGACATCATCGAGGTGGTTACCGTGGCGGTGGAGCTATCAGATAGGAGGATGGTTTTGGATTAGCAACATCAAAGCAAGGCAATTACTCACGGAGCAATTATTTTAAAGAGCTTCTTTAAAAAAAAAAAAGAAAAAGAAGAAATTTAAAAGCTATCAAAAAAGTTTGAAAAGGGGAACAAACATTTTGGATGAGCTGAGCGGAGGAGGGGGAGAAATAGAAAGAGATGGGGAACTTAATTAGGTTTGATAGGCCCCGGCAGGCGCCGCGTGCTCGGCGACTGCAGCCCGGAGAAGCGAAGCCTCATCCCGCACGCTCACACGCTGCATATTCATGCTCTCCAGCTGCCGCCGGTGCGGGCAGCAGTGCAGACGAGACGCGAGCGTGACGACGCCCCCCCCCACCCCCCCGGGTTTAAGCCGGGACGGCCCCGTCGCTCAGTCAAGACGCGGCGACGAGCCTCGTCTCAGGCTGGAGAGACTTCACCGATCCGCCGGGATATATCGAGAAACCTGGATGCCAGCGTGTCGGGGGGGGGGGCAAATGATGGTGTTTCCGCCAGTGGCTTTGAATGGGGAGTTTTATTTGAACATGTGGCAAGAGGAAATCTGGGGCAGCCAGTGAGAACGGAGCGGACAGAGCCGATGAAACAAATAATAGTATTGTGATCCGTAATCTGGTTTGAGGAGGCATCGGCTGGATTTAGCGTCCAGCCTCAGGGAGCTCCGTTCTGACAGCAGGCCGCCCTTGTTAGACACTGAAGGAACTTGTATGACTGATGTTTTTATTTATTTTTTTTCTCTGCTGGTTTCTGACTCACGTTGAAATGTCTGAGCCACAGTGAAGCTGGAGTTGAGGCTGAGGTGCTTTTGCATTTATCAAAAATACCGAAATACCAGCTCACCTGCGCCAAATGTCTGTGAATACAAGGGAGGGAAAACCAAGCGAAAAAAAAAAAGAAATCAGCCCTGGGTTCAAATGGTGAAAAATAGTGGCACTTTTTTCTCAGACTGGGCTGTGATTGGCTGACGCGGCGCCTCCATGCCGTCGCGCCTTCTGTGAGTGGCTCTCAGGCACAACAAAGGCTGCTGAGAGCGAATGGAATCACTCGAGCCCGCCGACCTGTGTCGGGTGTGTTATGTTTTCTTGTAAGGTGAAAGACTTCCTCTCAGCCGGCTTTACTAAACTCCTCCGTTACTCTGGGTAACTCCTGCCTCGGTCTGGGCTCTACCAGCCGTGCCTTCTGGGAGCATTTATTTCGCATTGCTCGACTTATAATCCTCGACACCCGCCCCTCCGTTTTCGACGGCTCTCCCTCGGCCGTGGCGGCTCAACGGCGACGCACGATCGCGCGGATAACTGACAGCCTCTGGAGCGATATGCTTTAGGGCGCATCTGAAAATAGTTGCGGTGCACTTGTGGCCACCCCAGCCGTGTGGCCACGTCCATGACAGCGTTCCAAAACGTGGTCACGCGAGGCTGAGGCGACCGATTCCATCTTGTCGGCGACCTCCGTGTCGAGCAGCAGAGGGGCGGTGAGCGTTCGGCTGCCTCTGGTGCCGCTGTGTATACGTCGAGGGCTTTTATTTTGAAAGGTTGATCTGTAATCTGCTGCTGCTGACAGTGTGGGAAGCCGACATTGTTTGGACAGCAGCGGTGCCTCTGTTACCACTCCATAACTGTCACAGTTATGGCAATGTGAGTCATAACTTGAAAACCATGAAACCACTGCCTTGTCTTTGCAGTAGTCTGTTTTGCGAAATATATGTTTTTAATTTTCCAGACTTTTGCGCATCATGGACACAAGATTGCAATAAATCAATAGCCTAGGATGCAAAATACTGTGTAATGGGCCATCAGCCTCATGTTTATGCATGTGTTGTTGGGAAAAACGGACTTGAGGTGTAAATACATACTGCATTAGACGGAGATGAGGCAAAAATTGTGCCACCTGCTGGTATAAAAGGACATAACAGGACATAAAATGGACAATTTTAGCTGAACAATACGACCATGGTGGCCCCCAAATGTGTTTTTCGTCCTCCTTTGCAGAAAAAAACCCAACTCATTTGTAAAACGAAATGGAAAAAAATGTTTTTCTGAGCGCGACTAAACTAGCGCTGTAGTTAAAAAGGTGCCTGGGTTTCAATCTGAACGCTTGCTGCAGCCGTATATGATAATCTAATTAATTAAACGCTCTCCGGCCATAATGGAAAAAATAGCATTTCCTGTGGTTAAAGCAGGAAAGACGGTAAATCGGTCTGCAGCGTTCCATAAATGAATGTGGGCCGATTTCTGCAGCATCAGCCGTCCACGGCTGCTTTTATACGGCCCGCATGTTTAAATCTTGCAACACACCGGAGTTTACCGGCAACGACCGAACCGCGCGACTATTCAGAGGCGATGCAGTAGAATTACTGCTAAAGCAGCGCCGGTCCAATACAATCACGGCAACGTTCACAAAGCCCGGTGTCTTCATTTCCATCGCGATCATCGGAACTACCTGATGGGAAATCATACTCACTCTGTGTGTGTGTGTGTGTGTGTGTGTGTTTCGCGCGCAG
>CAAKHG010043952.1:0-15386 GCA_901007715.1 Dactylopterus volitans
CTTGTTGCTTGCTAATTCTTATGTAATTGAGTATTTTGGTGCTGAAATTCTATTTCGGGTGCCATGGTTGTTCCATGGGTAGATTAAAGACGCTACAGGACAAATGAAGCATTCGCCATCAATGCACATGCTTCCTATGCATGTCACTGTATTTATATACATCAGAGTGGAGTGCACCTGCATGTTTTATTTCACTTTATTGTATCATACATGTCAGCAGTGCGTCATATTCATTATACTTTGTTGTACCTATAACATGAATAAATGCATGCAATTAACAAAATAACACACTTTTTTTTCCTCTTATTTGAGGGTCTTCTAAATTTCAGACGTTAAACTGACAAAACCAGGATGCCCAATCTTTTTAGACTTCATGAAGGTCCATGCTTTTATTTTGACCGCAGAGTGGCGGCTTCCCGTCCCGTCCTGTCTCACGACGGCCGACTCGACGCGGGCCGGGGGCGGACGGGCGGGACGGGGCGCCAGCCAATGGGCGCGCGGACCTGCGCAAGATTATTTATTCATGATGGAAGGAGGCGGGGCGTCACTGGCGCATTATGGATCCGCCGATCGGAGCCAAAATGCCCCCCCCCACCCCTCCCTCCTTCCAATCCCTTGTCCCCGCGCAGGACGCAGCGTCATCGCGCAGCCAAACGCGGCTGACGCGTCCCACTGACCCCGAGGTCAGTCACTGCGCAGCCGGTTGGCTGAAGCTGCAGCGCGAAGGAAAGAGCTCAGAAGTTTAAAGATGATGAGCGCCGAGTGCTGACAAAACAACCTCCAGCACCCTGGAGTTCCCTGCTCATCTCCAGGCCGCCGCTGCATGGCCTCGCAGGCCCGGCCCGCCCGCCTGAACCGCCGCCAGAACCGCCAGAACCTTGGCCAGAACCTTGGCAAGCGTTTACGGTCTTCCAATTTCTCCACGGCCAGCTTGACAACACGGGGCGTCTGTTCCGGTGTCCCCGGCGACCCCGGGGTGCCGCCTCTGGCGCGGGGGGAACCTCGGTTCCACATCTTTCTTCTTTTATTTGCCGCCTTCAAACACCTGAACGCAAACACGCAGACCATCTGCCCCGGTGGAGACGGCGGAGTAAGAAGCTGTTACCGCCTCCTGCACACCAGTCAGCCGTAACATTATGACCGGTGCATGTTTTACATAGAAGTGTGTGTGACCAAAATATTAGGGACCCCTCTCAGTGTAACCCAGTACAGCTCAACAGCATCACAAACTACAGTCCCAATAACAGTCATTCAAATAAATCTGACAAATTGTGGGTTACACTGAGAGGTGTCCCTAATATTTTGGTCATCACACTCATGTGCATTAGGGTGACAAAAGTGGTGGTTTTAATGTTATGGCTGATCGATGCGCATGAAAAGTGACAGTTAGACATGAGAATGTTGTTAATGTGAATGGAAAAACAGAAAAGGACCCAGTATGGATCCCTGTGGGACACCGCTTGTAAATGGCAGAAATTACCAGAAAATATTGGGGACCCCTCTCAGTGTAACCCAGGACATTTCAACAGCATCATAAAATGACAGTCCCAATAACAATCATTCAAATATGTCAACACCTCTCTCACACACGCCTCATTGCATGAGTGAAATACAGCGTCAGTATGAGGAAACATACTGAAATGCCTTTATTGCACATGGCAGTGCACATTAAATCAACACGCAAAGCTTATTGGCTAACGACGAGGAAGTGATGCATCACCAGTAACATGGAGAGGGAAGGCAGGGAAGGGAAGTTGGCGGTGAGGAGGGGCGATGCTGCGTGTGTGCGCAGGTGTTTTCCCACCTTTGGATCAAGCCGTTTCCGCCGGCCTCTGGTTTTTATGCTAAGCTAAGCTAGTCGCCGCCCGTCTCCAGCTTCTTACTCGATGCACGGCCGACGGAGGTTATATAGACGTCCTCGCAGATCACATTAGACGGAGCAGGAACCTTATAGGAGGAGATCAGACAGCTCGGACCTGTGCTGCTCCGCCGTTGTCCGGGGCAACCACAGTCTGTTTCAACATCTTTACAGAGGTGAAAATCGGGTGAGTGCAGGAGAATATGGGCTCACCTGAATGCTGCTCTCCGGATGATTAAACTCCCGAAGCGTGCGTCTCTGTTTGGGTTAAAGAAAACCTCGAAGCGCTAAAAAAATCAGCAAAAATAATTAGTGATTATAATACACAGTTTTTTCTTTCTTTCTTTCTTTGGGATTGCTGATGTTCTGGGTTCTTCTGTTAACGGAAATAAGCCCGGGACTTTGGCATGATTCCTTTCTTGGCTATTAGTTATTAAATTTTTGTTTGAAATCATATTTGCTTCTTAAAATGTTGTAACTAAAATAATAACTCAAACCAAAAGTGGGTTCATTTGCTGTGAGTGAATCACAACAGGGGCGTTTACTTCCGTTCGCTAAAATATAATAGCGTTAAGATTTCAATTCACTAATGTAGCGCAGCCACGAGACAGCTGAAGACATTATGTGGCCCCCCCCACACACACACACACACACACACACACACACACACACACACACACACACACACGCCAGCTGACGCGGCATACACGCCAAACTTGCACACATTCTTGCTCTCCTATCTTCGTGAGGACACTGATTGACATTCCCCAGCTCCTTAGCCTAAACGAAGTCCTAATCTGGCGTCTAAAATTAAGTCTGAAACCTCAAATTGGTCTTTAAAAGTCTCCATTCTCCAAAACAAAATGTCCTCACTCTGACACGCAAGACACAGCATGCAGAGGCCAAGCTCACACACATTCCTGTTCTTCCATCTTTTCGAGGACATTCGCTGACATTCCCTGGGTCCTGAGCCTGAACCCGACCTAAACCTTATCTTTACAGTCTTAATCCTCCAAATTGCTCTTTGAATGCCCTCAATCTCCCCTCATCCTGATGCAAAAACACCTAGCTCTGGTCCTCATAACGCAGCAAAACCCACACGGCTGCTCGTGTTTGTCATTAGATTTTATTGCAGTTGAGGTTTAACTTAGTGTTTACAAAAAAAACAACAAAAAAAACCAACCCAGAGCAGATTGCAAGCATCCATTGGGGGAGTGAGGGAAGTGAGAGCTTCATCTGCTCGCTGTACATCATCACCATCATCATCATCATCATCATGCTTAGTCAGTCTACAGTGTTGCCCCGCCCCCAACCCTCCCCTCCCGGTACATTCACAGTGTCGCCGCCGCCGTCCTGCGTCGTCCAGCTCTGCCTGGGACTATTTTTTTTCCGAGCAAGTTGAAAATGCAGAAGGGGGCCTTTTCCTTTTTTTTTTTTTTCCTTTCTATTTTCTAAATGACTAAAAATAAATTTGCCGTGTCCAAGCGTTTAATGTTTACGACTGACTTCCTGTGTCTCTAAGTTACATTCATGATAAAGAAAAAAATAATAAAAAAAAAAAATTAAAAAAAAGCTAGCTAAAATGCTAAAAACCGCCACTTCGGTGAATGTCAGTCTATCCACATCTGCCCCAGATGTGGACGCGAAGCGGAGGTGGCGGGGTGTGGAGAGTGTGTTCTGTGCATGTGTGTGTGTGTGTGTGAGATAGAGGAAGGGAGGACGAGGGAAGTGGGCGTGGTCTAGAGTCCGGGGGAAGCTGAAGCTTTGGCGTCTATATGCGCTATCAGTGGGTGATGCGTTCAAGGCCCCGAACCAGCGTCAGGTGAAAAGCGTTCCCGCTGAGCTCTCAACTTTGAAATCTGATGCTGGCGTGAACCAATCCCGCGGCTTCCGTTCTGAGCGATCGCTGCTGTACATTTTACCACCGGAACCCTCGGAGAACCTGACTGGGTCTGGCGCAGGAGCGGCAGCGATATCGGCGTGGGCGTGGCCCAGAGGCGGATGCTAAAGTGTCATTGGTTCGCGTGGTTGTTGGTCTCGGCGCGGAGCTGCGGCGAGGACGCGGGGCGCTGCTGCCTCTGATGACGCGGGAGCTGCGGGCGGCGCTGGGGAGGGCTGGGCTCGGGCAGAGTCTCGTGGTGGGGTGGGCGTGGCTGCAGCGGCGGCGGCGGTCTCCGGGCGGCGGCGGCGGCGGCCTGGGCCTCCCTCTTGGGCGTGTTGTTGAGGATGTCCAGGCTGCGGCGGCTGGACGAGATGACGTCGGCGACGAATTTGGTGCAGTCGGCGCAGATGTCGCGCAGCGTGCAGCCGTGAGCGTACAGGTGGGGGAACTCCTCCTCCACCGAGCGGCGGGAGAGGCTCCGCAGGGACCTGCAGGCGAGGCGGGACAGGGTTCATATTCACAATCCAGGTAAAAGAGGAGAATACGCTCAGTGGCCACTTTATTAGGGACACCTGCTAGACTGCTTGCTAATGCAAATATCTCATCAGCCAATCGCGTGGCTGCAACTCAGTGCATTCAGGCGTGTGGGCGTGGCCAAGAGGATCTGCTGAAGTTCAGACCAGCATCAAGATGGAGAAGAAAGGTGTCCATGAAGGTGTCCTGGTTGCTGGTCTGAGTGTCCCAGCAGCTGCTGATCTACTGGGGTTCTCACACACAACCATCTCCAGGGTTTACAGAGGATGGTCCCACAAGCAGAAGACACCCGTGATACTCAGCTCTCTGGGAGAAGATGAACTGTTGATGTCAGAGGTCAGAGGAGAACGACCAGACTGGTTCCAGCTGGTAGAAAGACGACAGTTACTCAATGAACCATCGTTACAGCCGAGGAAGCAGGAGAGCATCTCTGAACCCACAACACCTCCAACCTGGAAGCTGATGGACCACAGCAGCAGAAGAAGAAGAAGACTACACCGAGTGACGCTCATGTCAGCTAAGAGCAGGAAAACTGAAGTTTTTTGACCACGTTAAAGTTGATGAAGCTCGAGTTTGTAGCTTTGTACTCCTTGTTGCTATAGCGATGATGGAACAATCAATTCCATAGCTCATTTGGTGGAACTGTACCGCGGTACCGCACAAAGACATGACAGTAACCAAAAAAAAAAAAAAATTCAGAGTTTCCTGCCCCTCAGAACTCATTAAACCATTTATGTCTTTGGTGCTTGAACGTGCCTCGGCGGAATCTGGGAGAGCAGCGTCGACTGGTGAGTTTCCAAAAAAGATTAGCGGCCGCTCAAACTGTTCCAGTATGAAATATTTAAATAAATGACGCCGGATTTAATCTTGTTTGCCTTTCTGAGCTCATTTCCGAGCGCGCAGCACACAAACGCGACGGAAAACAAAACACGCAGCGCTGGGCCGTGCGTGCGTGTGCGTGTGTGTGTGTGTGTGTGTGTGTGTGTATGGTCGGGGCGGGGGGCGGGGCCAACGTCGCTAACGAGCAGCTCGAGGTCGGATGAAAACGGCGCGAGCGCTCGGCGCCATCACAGCCACTATTTCTGTGCTTCCGGCAGCGTTGTCCGGTGGCGCTGACAGGTGTTAAGACGGCACACAGACACACACACACACATGCGCCGTACACACACACACACACGGGCCTCGCACTTCAACGTCTATCTTCACACAGGCACAAGGAGGGAGGATATTAGCGACAGCTGGGTAATTATTATGTAATGGCTGCTTAGAGGCCTTGGAAGAGACACTGCGTTGATTATGTAACAAAAGGATTGGGGTGGAGGGGGGGCGGGGTAATGGGGGTGAGGCTGGTGATTGGATTGAGTAAGCAATGTGTGATTGGTCGAGGTAAGCGGGCCAGGCCGTTTCTGCTTAGGTTGGGAGAAGGTTAGCAATCAGCCGCTCCGGGAAGGTCTGAGCAGATTTAACCCGCGCTCTAAACCTGCGTGTTCCTCCGCACCGATTGGCTGAAACCACACTGTGAAGACGCCGCCGTCTTAGGCTCCGCCCCTTTCTCCCCCTCGACGCTTGAAATTTATGAGGCGAGGAAGCAGTGGTGCGTCCTACGCGAGGACAGAGGCGGCGAGGAAGAAGCACACAAGCAGAAGTGAAAAGTCCCCCCCCTCCCTCTCGATTGGCTTTTCAGACCGTCCCATAGCGGCGTCTGATTGGCCGAGCATGAGGCGTGTGCGTCCGTGGTCCCGGTGGGGTTAAAAGGATGCGTAAAGCTTTTAAAACTGTGTCGCAAACGACAGAGAAGGCGACTAAAACGCAGAACAGTTCCGGAAAAGAGTGTTCAGGGACAGTTTTCGCGAGTTGGTTGAAACTGGGTTGACTTTCATTAGGCGCCGCAGATGTTTTTTCGGGTCATGAATCTCCTTTAAATGCAGGGGTTTTTTTTTCGTGAATTTCCAAATTGCGAAAAAAAAAAGCTCCGATGTTAGAAAGCAGACTCACTTATAGACTTGGCTTTTGTGTTCGTGGCTCTTTGGCGTGCTGTGGAAGCCCACGGTGTAGACGGGAATGTGGGCCATCTTCTTGGAGGGAATCTTCATCTGGAGCAGATGAAAGGAGGAGGAGGAGGAGGAAGAGGGGGAGTGAGCGTGGCGATGAGCACGAAAGATTTAGACACACACACACACACACACACGCACACACACACGCACACCGCAGGCGCCACATTCACACGCAGGGAGGAAAACCAGCCAAAACTCGTCGGCTGTCACGGACATCGCACAGTTCAGGATGGATGAACTGTGCGATGCTGAGAGACGCAGACAAGAACTGCACGATGCTTTAAAGTCCACCTGCAATGAGAAATACCCCTTTTTTTAACAGACCGATTTATCGGTGAGCCGATTTTACCAGCCGATATTTATCACAGATTTATCAGCATCCTTTTGTCGCAATAAAATGCAGAAAACAATGCTTGGGCTGATTCTGATACTTCACGTTTACAGTGCAGATGTGAGTTAAGGGTCATTTTGTGCCTGTTTGCTTAATATTTATAAATGGCCAGCAAAAAAATGAACAAATACAGTAAATTTAAGAATATATTTTTCTATTTTAAATGGTCAACGCTGAACATAAAGCACTGATTTCCCTCCTCAACATTCATGTCTAGCATTGGTTGACAATATAAATGTTAAGTTATCTAGCATGTAATTGTGTGGGTTGTTTTTTTTTAAGAAAGCAGCTCTGTGTCTCTTTGCATCGTCATATTGGTGCAAAATTGGTGCATATGTCACACACAAAACATCTACTTTAATTTCAGTTAAAAAATAGTATATTGGCGACTGGTGGACTTCACCTCCCAAATCGGTATCAGTCTCAAAATTTCTATATCGGTCAGCTTTTAATGTGTTATCAAAATCCCATCATGTTTTCTGTCTGTATAAATAATTGATGAGGCTGGCTAGCATCGCCAATAATTGTGTCACATTCTCCGGGTGAATTAATCTCTCAACAATATCTCCACTGGGCCTCAGTTAGCTTGCTAGCGTTAGCATGCAATGCCAGTGTGCCTCTCACCAAAACTTTGCCACTTTAAACCTTCCTCTCTTTCCCCCAAAATTCAACAGTTTATGAGTTGCTGGCGATAACTTATTTGCTTTAAAAAAAAAGATGATTATTATTATTTTTATGAATTTTGTATTTATGTACACTTTCCGCACATTTGTGTTCAGTTTGATTGTTTTTGTTAAAGTAGCTATTTGCAATATATAATTCTTAGTCTGTTAATAATTTGCATACTTTGCATCTTGCTGTTTTCATATTTATATTTATTTATTATTTTTTCAGCTTATATAACTTTTGCATATTTTGCATTTTTTGGTTCTATTTGGTTGTTGTTCTGGTTAACTTAGAATTTATTGGCAGATTTTTACATTTTTGTCCCATTTATTGTTATTTATGAGACTTTTTGGGAGTGTGGGGGAACAACACTGACTCAAGTGACTCAAGTGAACCGGATCGCTTTAGTGAGTCGCTCAGACGAATCCCGATTCCATAAAATGAACCGAGTTCACCACCGCCCGTTGCCTCATGGGAGCTTTGAGGCTCCAGGTAGGGTCACTCCAGGTGGACTTCAAACTCAAACAAGTCACAGCACTGGACACAAAGAGCCACGAGAAACACACCAAAAACAGTCCGAAAAGAAAGAAAAAGAAGCCCAAATGTCAAACCTACAAGAACCACACATCCGACCTGGTCTGCGACCGAGGCGACGGAACCACAGGCAACAACAACAAAAAAAAAGAACGAACAACCACGTCAGTTGCGAGGAACAGGCGAACAGGGTGATGCGTAGATGCGCTAGAACATAATCGACGTCACGTGTAAGTCAGTTAACGATATACGGTAAGTGTGGGAGGTTACCTTAGCGCTGCAGGAACCGCACACAGATCTGGAAGGGGAGGAAATGTATTAATTTACCTCAATTACTATAGAAAGGTTAAAAAAAAGACTGTCCCTAATATTTTGGTCATCTCATTCATAAGCATTAGGGTGACAAAATATCGGAATTTCTGCCATTTATAAGCGGTGTCCCACAGGGATCCATGCTGGGTCCTTTTCTGTTTTTCCACTCATCTGAACAACATTGTTAAGTCTTTAGCTGTTAGTTTCATGTACAACGATCAGCCATAACATTAAAACCACTACATGTTTAGAGTATTTTGTCCCCCTAATGCATATGGTTGGGATGACCAAAATATTAGGGACACCTGTCAGCTTTGGGTAAAAGCATCTGCACAAATGAATTGTGGGTTATACTGAGAGGTGTCCCTAATATTTTGGTCCTCCCACTCATGTGCATTAGGGCTGTTAATGAGTGGAACAGAAAAGGACATGATATTGATCCCTGTGGGACACCGCTTGTTTTGCCACCTGAATCCTTATGAGTGGGATGACCAAAATATTAGGGACCCCTCTCAGTGTAACCCAGTACAAATTACAGTCCCAATAACAATCATTCAAACATGTCAACACCTCTCTTACACATATTCAATCAAAATTCAACATAAAACTCAGGGCTGTTGCATTATATTTAGGGTTGCAAAATTCTTGGAATTAATGTGAATTTATGGGAATTAACGAGCGTTTATGGGAATTAACGAGCGTTTATGGGAATTAACGGGAATTTATGGGAATAAAACAGAAAATTAAAAAATAGAAGGTTGGCCCTCAACAGGAAACTTAAATATAGTTGGGGCAAATATATTGTATCATAATCTTGGCTAAAACAAGCAGATCTAATGCAAGTAGACTCCTCAGTCACATGCACACAGCACTGCTTACTGCAGGGCTATTGAGGCCACGCCCCCTGCGTGCACTGTGCACGCCTCCATCACATGCACAGATGACTGCTTAAACCCTGGAGGCCACACTTTTGAGCCCAAAGCACAAGACTAGTGAAGCCACACAGTTGAGCCTGCCCATTATAGGAAGTCAAGGAGGTTTTTTATATTATGGGGTAAATATATTTAATCTGTAATGGTATTATCGTGAAACATGCAAATATTAAATAAAAATCTATTCATACAGTAGCTAGCTAGCTGTTAAGTTAGGTGCTAAATGTGAACTATTTTTCAGTTCATTGACCATTTAAGAGGCTAGCTTACTATAGCTATTATATATTATTATATTATATTATAGCTTATATTATATACAGTATATAGCTATAGTTTCCAATTTGGAATATTTCCAAAATTCCCCAGCTCAACTTCCCATGGAAAGTTTCCCAAAAGTTTCCGGAAATTTTCCTCCCCCTTTGCGTCCCTAATTATAGTCTATGGTGAACACACAGTGGTCAGAATGTTATGGCTGATCAGTGTAATATTTCATTACGCCAACTGTGCATTCGTGCACACAAAAAAACAAAAACAACGTTTAAATAAACATTTAACCAAATACACAAAATACAAATATGATACCTTTTACACAGTAAGCAGGTGGACGGCCACGAGAAGAGTGGGAACTTCACTCTGCAGCAGCAGCAAACCTGAGGAACACACACGCACACACACACACACACACACACACACACACAGAAGGGGAGAGAGACAGAGGGAGAGAGTGCTCCTGAGTCCATTTTTCCCATGAACGCACCGCGCTGAGAACCGGACCCCCGGGACCAGATTCGACTCCCGTTACTTTGCCTCTCTTCAGGTTGTTGTAGAGCTCTTTGCTCTGGAGGAACTTCTCCATCTCCGCTTTGACCAGCACGCGGCGCACGTTGATGACCTCGTCCACCGTCAGGGCCAGGCTCTCCACGGGGTGGCTGAACTCCTCCTGGGCGAGAGGGGCGGGAGCCGTGAGTGGAGCTGTGGGAGGCGTTTTGGTGACCCCCTCTTTACCCGTCCCCTCCCCCCTGCTCCTCCCACAGCTGGGACTCACCATCCACTGGTGCTCGTCTGCGCCTCTGGAGCTGGACGCCGCTTCCGATCCCTCCGTGGTCTCGTCGACCGAGCTCAGGGAGAGGCGGGCCGGCGAGGGCGGCGCCCATCCGTGGATGGGGAACGAAGCTGTGGGGCGGAATGGAGAGCGGTAATCTAGATTAGATTACGTTTGTGAGGCATGCATACAGTGGAAAAAGAAACAGGAAGTGAACTGATTATTATTCGATCATCAGCGGTTTAACATGCTGAGGGATGGGGAAGGGGGCGGGATTAAATAAGCTCAGGCTTCTTCCTGCTTTTGTTGAGATGATTGTTTTCGATTTTTTTTGCTTTGTGCTTCTTTGATAATCTTAACGTGCTCAAAATAAACCATCGTTCATTCATTCAGTTTCAGCAGGGTGAAAGGGAATCCCGGTCTGACGGGTCCATGAATCACATGTATTATTAAATTATTAATCCGGTTCCCCGCGGACGGATTCAGACGGGCAACTTTGATCACAGCGAGAGGCCCTGGTCGCGAGGAGACGCTGGTGGTGGTGGGGCGCTGGTGTTGGTGAGGTGGGGGGGTTATAAACCAGACCGCACACACACAGACACACACACACACACACACACACACACACACAGCTGAAAGTGGCCTCCTGCTAATGGAAGGTGTCAATTTGGCTCTAATGGAAAGTAAACAGGCGCAGAGGAAGGCCGAGGCGGGCGGGTAAACATCATCAGTGCATGTCATGTGGATCAGCTGCTGGGTGGGTGTGTGTGTGTGTGTGGTGGTGGGTTTGGGGTGGTTCAGGGGGGGGGCAAAGGCCATACGAGCCCATCTGCATCAGCATATCCCATTATCATCAACCACGCGCTCTTATTTTGGCGGGGCGACTCAATGAGCGAAGATGCTGGAGGCTTGAGGAAATGAAAACAAAAATGCACGCCGGCGCGTCACGCCTCCAACTTTGTCTACATTTTATAACCGCGAGGTGTAATTATTGATATTTTAAACAGTGGCTGAATAATTATTAGCATTATAGTAAAAAAAAATAAAAAAAAATAAAAAGCTGGAAATTTTAATTAATTAGACTCTTTTGGCAGCTGCTGCGTCGATGATCTGAAAGCAGCAGTGATTCATCAATGAGGGTAAACGCGCCACACAGGCGCGAGTAAGAGCTGGCGCCATGTCGCCCTCTGTAGGGCGAGAGCTGAAAGTGCAGCCAAACTGATTTACACAGGCTTCCTGCTGCCTGCCAATCACATCAGCCGATTCAGTGAATCAGCATTTTTTTTTTAAAGCAAAAACCAACCGGATGAGCCTCGGCGGCATTTACGAAGGTTTTTTTTTTTTTTTTTTTTCAGAACTTTTGCGAAAAATAATGATTTTGGAGGATGAAACAGTTTCTTCCAAATTGGAGAGTGTATTGCTGCGGGTCAGCGAGAGAAAACCATGTGATGGCATTTTTTTTTTTTTTTTTTTTTTAGAATACAGCACACGGGACTGCCGGGGTCGATTAACTCTTTAATGGGTCAAAAAGACCTGAGCTCAGTCTGGCAGAACGACCTAAAAATGTGAATTAAGCGAAGAAGAATTGGTTAGAAAAAACATCAAATATGGAGAAATGTAGGGAAAGGAAGCTGTGGGAACGTTCCTCATTCTAAAACGTGTTTTATTTTGAAAGGGCAGGGTAGTGTAGGTTTCTGTGTTATAGAAGAAAGAGCAAATAGGGGTGATGCCTGCAGGTCTGATATTTTGGGTTCGGTTATGTACTAATTGCGGGATTTTGGACAACACTAGTTTGGGTATTTTATTTTGAAAGAGCAGTATAGCGCAAGACTCCGTGTTGAAGAGGAAGGAGCCCTTTACTGACCTCGAATCCATACTTTGAGTCCATGCTCCATGTGCCGGCTCACCTCTGTGGTTGGGCGGCGGCCCGGCGCCGGTCAGCGTCCGGGACCGCGGCCTCTCGCCGCGCAGCCGCACGGCCCCGCCCCCGAGCCGGGCCGACTCGGACAGCGACGGCAGCATCTCGCCGCGCAGCAGCGCCAGGTCGTGCTCGGAGAAGGAGCGGTCTCGCTTCAGGGGCGTCGGGGAGCCGGCGGACCTCCTCGCGTCGGCGCTGTCGGGCGACGCCTCCTCCTCCTGCGGCGGCCATGACGGACGGTTACACGTGGAGGGTTACAGGCGGTCCAAGACATATTTGCCGCATGCTGTCGCAATAAAACACCACTCGAATGCGACGATAATCCGATCTTGCAGTTCTGGAATCATTTTCATTTCTTTAACACTCAATAACCAGAAATAATAAAAAAAAGGAATATGCAAAAAACCTGAGGATTATTTTTTGCGTATTAAAATATTAATCATCCAGAGAATAAGCCTGAATATCAGCCAGCCCGCGGAAAGACAAACTTAATTATCTTACATTACAATCCTTGATTATATTGCATTTTAAGGATTTTTTTTTTATTATCACTACACCCATCTAAGTTTATTCCATAATTTAAGTGGAGCACATCTATAGTTCACAGTCGTCCTCACGTTGCACGTTTCAAAGACAAGACGACCCTCTTAAACGATAATGTCTGTCTCTTAATTTGAAAAACGCCTGGAAACAGACAGGAATTATTTTGCTCATATCTCAAGATGCTATATCTAGAGATTTCAAGGTTCAGGATCCTATAAAAACTCATAATTGTCATGGTTCTTTTCTGACACTGAACTAAAGGGTCTATATTTGTGTTACACATGTTTTTCTGCACATTTATGACAAATATTTTTACTCAACAAATCCCTCGTTTCATAAAGAACAGCAACGGATTTTGATAATTGGCTTTAAAATTATCAATTTTCATTTAGCGATAACTGCTGACACCAAACAATTTTTTTTAACACGATTACTTCCGTCTGTACTCTTTTTAATAACTGATACATGTCTTCCCCTGAAACAAACAAAACAACAACAAATAAACAATTAGCATCGTTGTTGCTTCCAGCTTCATTCGTCTGGTTTGGTTCGACTTGGCTCAACTTCGACTGTTTCATCTTCTTTAATCAACCATTTAAAAAAAAAAATCTCAGCTCAAATGAGAAACAACAGTCTGGAAGAGCAAATTACCGGACCTGCTCTCACCAGGTGGACAGAAAGGCGACGGCTCAGGAATGCTAATGCTGCGTAGTACGAGTGGACAGGCTCCCTCTCATAACTGATTATTGGCTTCGGCTGTGTGGAAAGATGCTCAATTAAAAATCGCTCCTCTCCTCCTTGCGTCTTCAGTCTGACACTGCAGCCCCGCAAATCCATCAGTGCCTGTAATCAGGTTGGAGCAGGCCCGGTGGCGAGCCGCCGCGTCTAAACCGCGTCTCACCGTAGCCGCAGCTAATGTTGCTGCTGCTTGAAAACAGTGCTGGCCCCGCCCCCAGGGCTGATTGGCCAATTGTCTCCCTGCAGGGCTCGTTGGGTCGTTAGCTTAGCCTGGCAACACCGGACCAGCTCACTCATGCTAGTGACTGTCAGGCCTCTTGCCGCGGTTTAAATTACAGCCTGACCGATTTATCAGCGGGCTAATATTATGGGCGATATTTATAAATGACCGATACACGCCGATATCAAGTGCTTCTGTTCGGCTGTGCCCTCCAATTGAGGTTGGCACAAATCCCCCCCTTGCCATTGGTGCTCCACCTACAGCATCTAGTACAGTTTAAGGAATCACAGCTACGTTAAAAACAAAACAGCAAGACAACACAACAAGGGACCGTTGCATTCTGGGATAGAAAACTGGAAACTATTCAAAGATATTAGGTCCATTAGGACATGATGGGAGCTGTGGACTGTACAACTTATAATAGTGTGAATGACCAGAGGCTTTATGATAGGGAAATATATATTTTTCAGGGCCCTGATTGGTCTGTTTGCATATTTCTCTGATTGGCTGTAGGTCTCTTCAACAGCATCCGGACGCACTTTGGTCTCCGGATGCTGGCACTTTGGTCTAATTAAAAGTGGAGCCAAACCGATACCAGAATTTTGGAGCCGATACTGATAGTGGTACTTGGGAGTAAAGTAATTCATATATGAATTATTTTATTCATATATGAATTACTTTACTCCTAAATGAATTACTTTTTTGGGAGTGAAGTAATTCATATATGAATAAAATAATTCATATACGAATTCATATATGAAGTAATTCACTCCCAAATACCATTATCAGTATTAGCTCTAAAATTCTGGTATCGTTCTGGTATAATTCATTCATATATAGTAATTAATGTATGAATTACTTTATGTATTACTTTATTCATATATGAATTGCTTTACTCCCTAAATGAATTACTTTATTCATATATGAATTTCTTTACTCCCAAATACCATCATCAGTATCGGCTCCAAAATTCTGGTATCAGTTGGGCTGCACTTTTAATTAGACCAAAGTGCCTCCGGATGCTGTTGGAGAGACCTACAGCCAATCAGAGAAACACGCACACAGACCGATCTGGGACCCTGAATTTGGTCAGCGCTTCGGCCCACGTATAAATACACATCCATCCGGGCGCTGACCACCCGCCGGGTGGGAGCATCCGTTCGTGCCGAGCTCCTGCAGACAGACTTCTACTCTGAAATTTCCAAACGCTGCGCCCCCGTCACCGCTCGAGCGAACCTCCCCGCTCGCACGCTTGACATCGTCCCCACGCCGTTTGCGTCTCACGGGCAGATTTAAGCTGCCGCTCGCCGAGGCTCCGGGAGCGCCGGCGCTCCGGCAGACGCGCCTCCGAGAAACGTTTGCCGGGAAACGCTAATCTGCTTAAGGATATGTCCATTTCTGCGGCGGCAGATGGGACGGCTCGGGCGGCGTCACCGGCTGCTGCCGGATCCGAGGCGGACGACGTCTGGGGGATTTTACGCGAGAATATTAAGAATATTCAGGGTGTCGGGAATGTCACGTGGAAAGCTGCCAAAAAAAAGAAGTGCAGGACGACGCGCCCGCGCCACTCGCGGCGCAGGGGGAAGATGACCAGGCTTGAGTTGAGGCGGAAAACATGACTCAGCAGTAAAAATAAATAAATAAAAGTGTTGCCCTCTGGGTGAAGCAGCAGTGCTCATAGGTTTACTCAGCCTGGCAGAATTTGTGATTTATTTTTTTTTTAGGATATGAATGATAAACACAGGAGCTTTTCTTTCACAAT
>CAAKHG010043953.1:0-10559 GCA_901007715.1 Dactylopterus volitans
GAAACCTGGCTCGGGGAGGCCGAGGAGCCTCTGACCGGCTTCTCCTGGAGGGGCGGCTCGGAGAGGGAAACCACGGGGATCCAGATCTGGAGCGAGGTCTTCCTGGTGGACCGGCCGGACGGAACAAAGGTGCGTGTGTGGCGGTGGCGGTCGTCGTCGCCGGTCGGTCTGGCGCGCGGCACGATTTCCAAACGGCGCGTCCGGGGGGGGGAGCTGACGGAGGTCTGGCCCCGCCTCTCACGCAGGTGGCGGTGCTGCTGATGGACACCCAGGGCACCTTCGACAGCCAGTCGACGCTGAGGGACTCGGCCACCGTCTTCGCCCTGAGCACCATGATCAGCTCCATGCAGGTGCGACCGCTCGCGCGCGCCCCGTCTCGCACCCCGTCTCACACCCCGTCTCGCGCCCCGTCTCACACCCCGTCTCGCGCCCCTGTGACTTTGCAAAATTTTGCAAAAAAAAAGAAAAACCATTGCCATTTTTTTTTCTTTCTTCTTCTCCCTCTCCAGGTTTACAACATCTCACAGAATGTGCAGGAGGACGACCTTCAGCACCTGCAGGTAGCGCCTCCGGCTGGAAATTTTTTTTTTTTTCCGGGAACTATTTTTGCATTAACAGTTTTATGCTAACCTTCCCAAATGTTTCCATCAGGGATTCCACGCAGGCGATGGTGTTTGGGTCGCGTGTCAGTGGCGTCCCGCCCTCTACCGCCCCCTTCTGTTTACTCTCAGATTTATCTCTAGCTTTAAGCCACGTTTTGAACCATCCGAAAGGGTTCCGGGCGTCTGGGATCGGCCTCGCAGAAACCTCGGAGGCGTCCCGTGTCCGCCGAATGGCGGCCGGAAAAAAAACGACGCAGATCTTCAACTCGAGACTGCTTCGATCAGACCCCGCGTCTGAAATGCCGCACTAAACAGTAGATACTCAAAAAGTACACTTAAGTTGGGCACCCCTTCGAGTAAATATCAGTAGTATGCATTAATTCGGACGTACGACTCAGAGCGCACGCGGCACTTCCTGCCGTTGGGAGGGCACGTTGTTACCATGGTTGTTACCATGGTGACCGCTCCTATCAACGCAGCCGCTCCGCTCTTGACCGTCCACCTTCGCTACCAAACATCGCCGCATTGCATTGTGGGGAGTTTCTGCTTAGCTAGCGTCCATCAATCCATACTAACATAGTGCGTACTATTGTGTACATGCTCATGTTTTGGACGCACTAAAAAACTCTCACATACTGTTTTTGCATACTCATTAGGGTGCAAGTATGGGATTTCGGACGCAGAGACGGTTTTTTTTTTTACCGTTTTAGCTGTAATCAGCTGGCCCGTCTGAGGAGACCTTGCAGATAATTCGGCTTCCTCTAAAAAAAAACAAAACAAAAACAAAACTCCCGACTGATGAACGCTGAGGGAATTAATTCCAAGAGAAGCCGACAACATAATCGCCCGCTGCTTCACGCCGTCCCCAAACTGTCTTCTTTTATTATTTTTGCCTCTGAAACCTTTCATGGAAGAAGCTGATGTAACTCTGCATTTTAGCCATCTTTTAAAAAATTTTTTTTTTTTTTAATCCTGAGATTTTTGCTGATTTTTGTTGGCCTTTGGCTGAGAGAAACCTCTATTCTATTTTACCCCCCCCTCCCATCCAGATAAAAACGCGCTTTCATGCCATGCTTCTTCTTCCAGCTCTTCACCGAGTACGGCCGACTGGCGATGGAGGAGACCTTCCTCAAACCGTTCCAGGTACCGTCCGTCGCCGCCAAGTTTGAAAGCAAATTGCCGCAACTTGTCGCGAGCAGAGCGAGACGTGGCTGCGTTTCTTTCCCAGTCCATGATTTTCCTCATCCGAGACTGGAGTTTCCCGTACGAGTTCCCTTACGGCCAGGAGGGAGGCATGAAGTTCCTGGAAAAGAGACTGAAGGTCAGTGGTCACGCGTCGTGTTTTCTCCGTGGTGGCGCGCGGCGACGCCCCGAGCCGGTGCCCCCTCCTCCGCCCGTCAGAGAGCTGACGGTCTGCGGCGGACGCCTGTGTTCTCCCCGCAGATCTCGGAGAACCAGCACGAGGAGCTGCAGAACGTCCGCAAGCACATCCACTCCTGCTTCACCAACATCTCCTGCTTCCTGATGCCCCACCCCGGCCTCAAAGTGGCCACCAACCCGCACTTTGACGGCAGGATTAAAGGTATGCCCACCCCCCCACCCCCGCCTTCTTCTTTTTCAAATGAGCCCCCCTTCCTGTCCCCGTCTGGAGACCCAGCACCCGAGCAGCATTTTAGTGTCACACATGGGCATATCAAATCAAAATTTCACATCAGCAGGATTTGAAAAAGGCGGATTCTGCTGTGCGCGTCGATCATTTGTTTGCGCTCTTTTTCCCCGGAAAGCTGTGGTCTGCTTGCTCGTCCCGGTTTCACGTCCCAAAAATTTTGCGTCCCCCCCCTCTCCCTCCCCGCCCCAGAGATCGACGGCGAGTTCATAAACAACCTGAGGGTTCTGGTGCCCTGGCTCCTGAGTCCCTGCAACATCGACGTGAAGGAGATCAACGGCAGCAAGATCACCTGCAGGGGCCTGCTGGAGTACTTCAAGGTCAGAGGAGGCGGATGGTGGACGTTCCACCGGAGTCGCGGAGGCTTTGTTCGAATCGTCAACGGAGGAGGTCCTGATTTTTCTCTGCTTCTATTGGTTTCAGGCTTACATCAAAATCTACCAGGGCGAGGAGCTGCCTCATCCCAAATCCATGCTCCAGGTGAGTCCGGCTCTTTTTCCATGTCACCTTCTGTCTTTTCTCGCGCTCCCGATGCCCGTGACACTTGGATTTGACTTCGTCGAACCTGCAGGAAAGATTTTACTGGAACTTTTGGTGTCGGGGACCGCGTTCCTAACCCTCCGTGTGGATGTTATTTGTCACACTCGGTGCGTCAGGTTCCGTGCTAAATCCCGCTCTTAACGCTTCAAGGGTCCACGAAATCAGAATCGGAAATTCAGAGGAAATTATGCGGCCTCTGTTGCTCTGTGCCAGTGTGACTAGAAAGTTGCAAGGGAGAAAAATGAATAAGATTGCAAGATATCACAAAAGAATGAAAATGATATGAGAACTGAAAACACGCCTCTTACAAACAAAATCGGTAGAAAACTAAAAAGTGCCCCCTTTAAAACAGCAATAAGTAACGCGCAATATGGTAAACAAAAACACGGGTCCAGTAACGGGATGATGCCGAAATCGAAGTACTGCTGCGGTTTCCCGCGTCGTTTTTCGGCGGCGAAATAGCTACTTCCACATTCGCGAGGATGTCAGACGTCTTAGAATGTTAGAAAGAAATATCAAAATGTTAAAAAAAAAAAAAACCCAAAAAATTAAAAATGCAAACCTGGCGCTCCCTCTTCTTCCCCTCTCAGGCCACAGCTGAGGCGAACAACCTGGCGGCGGTGGCGGCCGCGAAGGACCTGTACAACAAGAAAATGGAGGCGGTAGGTTCAGGCGCACGTTGATGATGATGATGGCGATGATGATGATGATGATGATGACGATGGCGACGCCCTCTGCGCGCAGGTGTGCGGCGGGGACCGGCCCTTCCTGGCGCCCAGCGAGCTGCAGGCGCGCCACGGCGTCATCAGGGAGGAGGCGCTGCAGGTGTTCCGCGGCGTGAAGAAGATGGGCGGCGAGGAGTTCAGCCGCCGCTACCTGCAGCAGCTGGAGGGCGAGATCGACGAGGTGTTTGTCCAGTACATCAAGCACAATGACTCCAAAAACATTTTCCACGCCGCCCGCACGCCGGCCACCCTGTTCGTGGTCATCTTTGTCATGTATGTGGCGGCGGGCATCACGGGCTTTGTGGGCGTGGACATCATCGCCAGCCTGTGCAACATGATCCTGGGCCTGGCGCTGATCACGCTCTGCACCTGGGCCTACATCCGCTACTCCGGGGAGTACCGCGAGCTGGGCGCCGTCATCGACCAGGTGGCCGGCGCGTTGTGGGACCAGGTAACTCGGCGACTCGCTGACATGATTTGAAAAAAAAACAAAACAAAAAAACAACAACCCCGGAATCTGGCCTGCTCGCTTTCGGCGACGCCAAAAAACCGGCGTCGAGAGTAAAGAGTGTGTTTTGAAATTTGTGCTCTGGCAGATTATTTCTCTCATTACAGGACATTTGCAGGACAGGCTTGAGGTTCTTTTTTGATAATTTCACACAAAACACACAAAAAAACAATTGACAGCAAAAAAACAAAAAACTACCTGAGGTGAAAAGCGGCGTGCAAAGTGCAGCGTGTTTTGCGCAGCGGAGAGTTAATTCAATACAGAGTCAGATATCTGGCATTTAAAGAGAGGGGGATGGGGGGGTGTTCTGGTGACTCCTGGTCTGGCATAAATGGCGTCTGATGAAGTGGACAGAAGTAGGAAGCGCGTTCCATCGTGTGCGGCCGAGCGTTCGCTCGTCCATTCTTTGGTTTTAGGGCGGCGGCGGCGGCGGACGCTTATCATTTCCTGTGGTGTTTTTATTGCGACTAGAAATTGAAAACAAAAAAAATCACAACCTGTTACTTGGTAATTTGTTATTTATTGTTAACAATAAATAACAAATTAGCCACGTCATGAGAAGCTGTGTGTATGTGTGTTTATTGTTAACTCATTGTTAACAATAAATAACAAATTACCAAAGTCGTTGCCGTGATTTAATGAAATCTTCCTTTTTTTTTTTTTTTTTTAAATTTGCTGCTCTGAAAACATGCATCCGTGAATGAGACTGCGTATTCGCAGATGCACGTTTCTCAGATAGCGGATTGATATGGCAGAAGAATTGCGGCAGGATTTCCGGCGCGTGATAATTTGACAAAATGGAACGAAACAGACGAAGACGGAGTTCTGGGAGGAAGCAGATTTAATCGGAAACGGAGGGAGATGAATCACGGACTGCTCGTATTCTGAAGATTAGGAACATGGGGGTTTACTGGAAGGTTTGAACGCTGTAAACATTTGACATTAATCACTTAACTGGAAAATATTGGAACATTTTTATTTTTGATCAACAGTCCAGATATTCGGTTAATTATTTGAAAAACAAACAGAGAAACATTCACATTTAAAAATAGAATAAGTGTATCTTTGACTTTTTTTTTTTTTTTTTTTGGTTAAAACAATATTTGGAATTTCCGATAAATCAAGTTAGAAGCAAACAAATCAGATTGCACCATAAACAGACGAGACACTGCTCACTCATGGTCGCGCCTTCCTCCACTACCCGCGTTTGACGCTTTGAAACCACCAGATGGCGGCAATCTCCTTTTTAAATAGGTGGAAAATCGGCACCCGGGGGTCCAATTCAGCACTGAAACGCTGAATTATCTGACGTTGTTGACTAACCTGTTACAAAGTGTGTGTGTGTGTCTGTGTTTGCTCACCCTGTGCGTGTTTTTCCCTCCCTTATGCATCCGCAGGGGAGCACGAATGAGGTAAGTGGATCAATGCAAGTTGGAATGCTTCTGGATGCAGGAATATGAGGCCGTGCAGTAGATGGGCTGGGGAAAACATGCGGAAAATGAAAGGGAGCGCCTGCAGTCTTAGGGAAAGGCCTGCAGGGGGCGACGTCAGCGGTTGCGACAAGATAGAAGTGTAAAAAAAGCTTTGAGAAAAAAAAAAAGGAGCCTCTCTTTTGATTTATGACCTTGGTAAATGTAGTTTATGGTCTCAGTCGCTGGTTTTCAAGACCGATTCAGTGTGGCATGATGTTCATTTAGTAAATCGTGGTTCCATTTATAGTAAAATACATGATGATGGCAGAGGGTATGCTTTTTTAGGGGCGTGGCTAGTTTGAGGAAAGTCGGTTCCAGGGTCTTCCTCTCTTCCAAATATGGTCATATTCGGCTGCAACGGCAAACAAAACTCTAAAAAAAAACAAACAAAAAACCCCAAGATGGTGGCGGTCAAAATGGTCAAAGCGCATCTTTTTTTTTTGCGAGCAGCAGTCGCCTTTCGAAACTTTTTTTAGGTCCAAATAAATAGGAAACGAGAGATCACACACGGGCAAAAATACGGCCTGGAAGATCTCCTCACGGCCCGAGATGGCCTTCAAACAAACGGCGGCGCCGTGACGACGAATCGCGCGACGAACAATCAAATCAAAATCGAATCTGGCGCCGCGGTTGGCCTACCGGAAAGCGAGCATGTTCTCGTTCTAGCCCCGCCCCCCACGACCCCTCCCAGCACCACCCGCGGCCGCTCACCCTGACACGCGTGCTTGTCTCGTCTCTCGCCCGCCAGGCTCTCTACAAGCTGTATAACGTAGCGGCCAATCACAGGCACCTGTACCACCACGCCTTCCCCGGCGGGCACCAGGTGGAGGAGGAGGAGGCGGCGGCGGCGGCGGAGGAGCAGGACAGGAAGAGGGACTGATCGGATAAGAACACGGCAGGGACTTCCTGGTGATGGACTATGGGAGGGGCTGGAGTGGGGAGGGGGGGGGGAGTGGGAGGAGCATCCTCACCCATCAGGCACTTATCCTGGCATCGACTGGGGAGCGACACACCTTAAAACGTCACGTGGGACTGCGCGATGACCTCGCGTGGGCCGAGGCCGCCGCGCCTCCTCGGGCGGTGGATTGCCATGGATCACCGTCGTCGTCGTCACCGTCGTCGTCGCCACCGTCATCTTCTCTCACTTTTTTTTTTTTTAAATTTGTGAAACATTTACAACCGCCAATCAGCTGTTGATTTCATGTCAAGAAAGGGATATATATATATATCTTTTTTTTTTCTCGCCCTCTTATCATGTTATTGATTTTCAAAGTATTAAGCAAAATCTGTGGAATCCCCCATTTGTGACGACGTCCTTTTTTTTCCCCCTTTTCTTTTCTTTCGGAGTTCAGTGCCGTTTGTAGGAAAGCAGCCGCCGCGCCGCGTCGTGAAGCCAAAACTGTTTGTGCCGTGTGTTCGCCAATGAAGCGCCGCCAGCCTCGTCAGCATGGTCAACGGTCAATGTCGTGTCTTCTTTTCCGGGCTCTCCGGTCGGGCGCAGCTTTTTAAACGGAGCGTGTTTCAGTGGTCGTGACAAAGTGGTGTTGTGCCATAAACGTGTGTTTTGAAAAAAAAAAAAAAATTATTTCACATTAATGTGCTTCTCACAAAAAAACAAAAAACTGGGGGGGGAAAAGATGGAAGCGCAGGTTAGCGGTTTACACAGCATGGCTGACGCCGTCTCGCTTATCGCCTCGCGGCCTCGCTCGCGGTTCTGTAATTTTGGCGGCGGAGGAGGAGGGGAGGGGGGAGGTGGGGGGCTCGGGTGGAATGGGGGGGGGGCATTGTTGTGCGTCTCGGCTGAATGTTCGAGCAGATCCGAGGAATGTAGCTGCTCCGTGGCCGCCGAGGAGCTCCATGCTAGCTCGGGGCGGGGCCCGCGCCCGCCCCGGCGGATCCTCATTCCACATCTCTTTCATCATCTTCGCACGCTTTTTTTTTTTTTTTAAAACTTGTTAAAAAAAAAAATGCCCAAAACAAAACAGATGCATGGTTAAAGAAAAGAAAACAGGAGGAGAAAAGGGGAGGAGGAGGAGCAGCACAGGCAGCCCCCCGACTTCAGCCTCTCAGATTTATGAAGAAAAAGGCTCGTATTTGATGGCGTTTGAACACTTTGGCTTAGTCGTCACGCTTTTTTTGTTTTTTTGTTTTCCAACTGCGCTCGTCGTTTTAGGCCCGCTCGCGCCTGCTCGCCTTCGCCACCCCCCCGCTGTCATGCACATTTTAGCAAGTTTGTGCTGAGGTTTGACCTCAAGGGGTTGCGGCCTGCCCCCAAGTCTTCCACCACGTATAATCAGCGCGAGCGAAAAAGAAACCCATCGAGGACGGCTGGGTTTTTTTTCCCCCCCCCGACACACGCGAGGTTTTTTCCCCGGGGGAGCTGCGTCCGTTCCGTGACTCGCGCGGGTGGCGTTTGTCTTGCATTGTGCTGCAAAAAAAAAAGTGATTAAATCAAGATGTCAGTTTGCAAAAGGGTGGGGGGGGTGGGGGGGTTGACGGTGGAGGGTGGGAGAAAAATGTATCCAAAAAAAAAACATGTTATTCTTGGATTTTGGCGTCCGCTCCTGAAGCCGCCCGCTCCTGACGGTTTGAAGGCGGCTCCGGATGTCGTGGGAGTCAAGACGGAGTCGCCGCTGCTGAGACTCAAACACACAACATGATGAATAAAGTTGGACCAAAAACGAACGGGGGGAAACCCAGACTTTAAGATTTGTTGCGCTCGGCGTCGGCGTGTCCGTGTTCGAACATAGCGAGAGGACTGCCACTCTTTTTTTTTTTTTTTTCGTCACTGCAGACTTTATTGCTTTATTGTCCTGCATTTGCAAATCCCACAAAATCAGGTCCGTACAAACCGGAGAAACCGTTCGGGGAAAGGGCGTCGGTGACCCCCACCCGCCCCCTGCCGGGCCGAGGCCCTCTGCAAACTTATTCTGCCGTCCGCCAATCAAACGCGCCCTTTCGGATGTTCAGAAAACGCACATCCGCTCCAGCCACGTGCTTGAAACTGCTCGTTCTTGTTCGGATGGTCGCGCGTGGAATTGCGTCTTTTTTTTTTCCCTCCGAGAGCAACCGTGTCTTATATTTTTCTATCGTCGTTGCCAGGAAACCACCACCACCAGTCTCTACGGGAGACGGGACTATGGCTTTAAGACGTTTCTGAATATCTTAAAAAAAAAAAAGGAGGCGATTGATCGGCGACTCGCCAGAATAAACTTCCGAGAACCTGCGCTTGAATTTAACCACAAAAGAGGCGCGTCAGTTCAGAAAAAAAAACGAGGCACTGCTAATGAATTAAAACTTACTATCGTAACATAATTGCACTTGTTTGGCAAATTTAATGTCTTAAGTATTTTTTTTTTTTTGTAAAGTTCCAGTAGCTTATTTATGTTTCATTATAAACACACACAAGAGTATTCCTGACTTACAGTAATGCCGAGAGCTGCTCGAAGCGCCGCATCACGCGTGATGCTTCTTCCGATGACATCTTTAAATACAAAGATGTGTTTCATAGCAAAACTTAAATATCCATGAAGGTTTTTGGTGGATTGTCTTATATAGAATATGTCAAAAAAAAAAAAAGAATACACTTTTGTTTAATGAAGTATAATGTGGTTTCAGTTTATGAGGGAAACAAAGCAAAAGAGAGAAGTCATGAAGTCTCGTGGAATTTAGAAGAAGCCTCCTGTCCTTTTCTCCCACGGGAAAAAAATGACGGAGTAGCTGGTGCATACCACTTTAAAAAAAAAAAAAAATGCTGTATTTTATTAAAAAAAAAAAGGCACAATCTCGGGATGTTTTTGAACAAATATCCAGAGTTTCTCGGGCTGCCCTCTTTAGTGTTTAAAAATAAAAATCCATACAGCGTTTTTTTTTTTTCTTTTCTCGTTCTCAGGGCAGCGGCTTTAAATGGCACCGCAGGCTTTCTTCTTTCCAGATGTGGCACATTATAGGTTCTTTTTTCTTTTTCTTCCTTCCTTCTTCATTGGAGTGTTTCTGTCACATCGTTTCATAATTTCTCAAAAGAGGAGGAGGAGGGGGTGGCGAGCGAGGGGGGGGGGGGCGGGGCGCCCGGGAGCCGCCCACCGCCGCTCTCTGCTTCCTGCGCGATATATTTGGATCAAGCGAAGGCACAGATGTGTTTGGTAAAAAAAAAAGAGGCAATTAAGAGTCTGTGATGATTTTCAAAAGGGAGGCCGGACCGCTCCCAAACTGCGGGGGCCTGCGAGGGGAGGCGGGGCCTCCGGGGGGAGGCGGGGCCCCCCCGCGCGTCACATGTTCCCCATGAAGTTCTTGTTGGACTGCTGGGCGTACCACTGCTGCCGCTGCTTGCGGGCCTCCACCTCGGAGAGCAGCGCCTGCCGGTAGGCCTCGTAGGACTTGACGATGTGCTCCAGCTCCTTCATGAACAGCAGCTTCAGCATGCCCTGGTAGGTGTCCAGGTCCGCCAGCTGGAACAGCTCCCACTTCAGGATGTGGTCGTACCTGGCGGGAAGGACCACAAGTCACGCGTTTTGTTTTG
The DNA here is from genome assembly GCA_901007715.1 of Dactylopterus volitans. Classification (NCBI taxonomy): domain Eukaryota; kingdom Metazoa; phylum Chordata; class Actinopteri; order Syngnathiformes; family Dactylopteridae; genus Dactylopterus; species Dactylopterus volitans. Next base: position 10,033 of record CAAKHG010043953.1, read on the forward strand.
TTTTTTTTAAAAAGGGGCACCGTGTTTCACCTTTTAATGCTTTTGATTTTTAATTCTATTTTGTTTGTTTTTTTAGGCTTTTTCTTCCCATTTGTTGCTAGGGAGACAAATGCCTGTTGAAGGTCTTGACTGGCCGCATCCAACGGGAGGAAAGTCGGCGGATGCGTCCGTCAACAGGCTCCCAATGTTTATACATGTGTTGCTAGGAGATCGGATCGTACGTCAGCGCCGGGTGGTCGTGACGAGGCAGGTTTCCGACGATCAAAAATAATAATAATAAAAGTTTTCGGTGTTTATAAATGTCTTCAACAGGCTTATAAAAAGGCCTCAAATCAAACCGGCGAGCAGAGGAGCAACATGAAGCTCGTGACACACACCCGTGATGTTGTCCCGTCACGTCTAAGTAATTATTGTCTATCATGGCCGGACGAGCCATTGGTATCGTTTTCCTGCCGCCATTAAAAACACAACAGCGACACTGAAGGTTTCTGATTCAACTCAAATCTTTTCTGGACTACAAACGTGTT